>JAVSBS010003911.1:0-33812 GCA_033124195.1 Coracias cyanogaster | reverse complement strand
CTGCTTCTGCAAATAAAGTGTGGGTAAGAATTTATGGTAGGTCAGGCATGAATGTACTCTTAGATTCTAACAATTTGTAACCCAGGGACTTTCTGAGACAGAAGCTATTTCTTCATAAATGTTAATTTTTAGTACATGATCTGGCATAAAGGAATTCCACACCTATTACACATTGATTATTTTTTTAAAGTTCTTTTGTAGTGTAAATAATCTTGAAGTTGACTGGTGTGAAAAAAACACCTGAATAATATATTTTAGATATCTACTTTCAGAGGAAATTAATAACACTGTAGATTTACTTGTTCCTCTCCATTGATCTAGTGGTTAACTTAGATGCCTACATTGTAGACATGTAAAATACCTTCTTAAGATTCTATGCTTTTTCTCTAAGTTAGACATTAATAATAATAACAACCCTGAATCATAATAGTTAATGGAAAGATATTGTGAAAGAATGATTACACTTCAAATTTTGATATTTAAGGAAGTCTGTGAGCCTTAGAAATTTAAAGGAGTCATTCATGGGAGGCAGAGTATTCAATTTCTTCCTGTTATGTTTTACATGCCTGTTTGCCACAATGCCTCATCTGAGGAATCTGGACCTAGTTGTTTCTTCTTCTGAAGCACATGGTCCCAGGGTTGCACCTACTATTGCAATTCCTGAATGTCCTCAGGTCATAACTCTTTTTTTCAGACATTATGAATATCTGGACTTTCTTTTCTGGAATTTCTTTGTTCCTGGTTGCTTGCCACTATTAAAGGAAAAGAGTGGTATTCCATATCTTCATTAAATCTGAAATTTGATCAATGCATACAAAATACTTCTGTTGTACTCACTAGAATGTATTGCCTGAAGTTGTCCTCAAAACACATGAATTTAAAAAATAGTTTGAGGGAATGTATTTTTTATGTGCATGACTTAATAATAATAATAACAAAGTAATAATAACAATAATAAACTATTAATGTCTAAATCACTAGTAATTAATGTGTGGCTATAAAATAATCAGTTCCGTAAGATCTTTTTAGGGGATTAGTTTTTAAGGGACTGCAGGTATTCTTAATATTTAGAAAGAAGTAAAAAAAGAAGATTCCAGCCATTTCATTACACCCTGGTGGGCTGTTATTCTGAGAGAGTCGTAGGAGTGCATATGCGGAATGAACACAGGTCTGAGAGATACTAGGCTAACAGTGCAGGTGAAGAATGCCAGTCTGCAACAGAGTCAGACAGGATTCCCTTCCTCTCTTCTCTGAGCTGTTAATTCATCTAGAATGAAAAGTAAAATAATCCAAAGTAGATTACTTTTTCATTTGCAAATTGACTGTATTCTTTTCTCCACTGGAATGGAGTCACTCCATGCTGTGAACTTTAAATATATTAGGTTCTGAGTAAGTTTAACAGAGGTCTTCATTCTTACCTGAGATCTATGGGTGCACAATGCAATCTATCTTATAAAAATCACCTATTGTGGTTTTACATACTTGTCTAGGGTCTCACAACAGAGGTTGTATTCAAGGCCTAAATTAGTAATTTCCTACCAGATCAAACAAGCTATAATATTTGAAAAAGAAGAGACTTTTTATTGCTGAAGATATATGTGTACTCTGTGTAATGAGAAAAGTAAGCTAATTATGACAGCTTGTCCCTGATGTCCTTCAGTAGAAAATAATCTGACATAAATATTTAACAAAAGCATGACACAGAAAATTCACACTCTCCATTTAATATTTTTAAAATGTATTTTATTAATTTTTAAATTATTTGATGTCTACATTTTTTCATAGCAAATCCTTATAACTTGAGGGGGTTTTGCCTCAGGCAAAGCACTACTGTTTGATTTATCTTCTGCACTTGTCTTGCTTTAACAATACGAACTTTTTTCAAAGAAGTGCAAAGCTATGTTTGACCCCACAGGGAAAAAGTTTTGTTTTTCAAGAAATGTGTACAAAGTACTTAATAAGTTATGTCACTCAGTTTTACTGTATATTATTTTTTTCAGTGACTACAGTTAACTTTCTGAATCCCCAGATGCCAACATTTTAATAAAAACAAGACATTTTCAACAAAATGTCAGTAGCAAAGTGATCAAAGTGCTATGGGAGCAGTTTGGCAACAGTTTGAGCTTTGAATTTCCTATTCACTTTCCAAAACATTCACTTAAAAAGCATTTATTGAAGCTGAACTGCCTTTATCAGCCTGATCACAGCTCCATAAAGAGCATGCATGATTCAACTGCCTTTCCAAGCTTTAAAAAAAATATAACTTTGATATATGCCTCACAAGTACAGCACAATAGTTTTCATGCTCACGTTTGTTAAGATTTAGTGCAGCCATTAAAGAACAGAAGGGCTCTTTGGTGGCAATTCTCAGACATACCAAATATCCCAAAGCACAACCTTCTACAAATCAGAGATTAAGGTAGTGACAAAAATTTCCACTTGATTGCAGTTTTTCCTCTTAAACTTGTATCAGGAGTGACTATCTTTTCGATCAAATCTCTGAGGGAGGTGATTTTTAAATTTTTTTTACTCTCTGAGAAAAATATCATCTGAGAGATAAAAAGTGACATTTTATGTGCCTTGTCCAGAAGTCAGCCAATTTATTTAACAAACTTTGTATGTGCCTGACCTATACATGAAGTTTGTGACTTGTCTCTTGTCAAGTATTGATCACTTAAGACTTTACTGTTTGCTTGCTGCGATGTAGCTAATAATCTTTTTTTATTTAGTTTTGTGGCTTTGAATTCTTATCATGACCCAGCTGATTTCTCTGGGACATTCTTGCTTCAGCTCTGTAAAAGGGCTATGGAAATTAAGCCTACTAAAGCAGCTTTCCTGGGCAAATAGCCTTTGTTTTCTACCAGTTCACACTGCAAATGGTTTGCGTTCAGATAAATACAATTGGAAGCAGCAGCTGCCATCAATCTTTATAACTTTCTGATACACACCATTTCACTTCTACCTCTTATAAGGGATGGCTGAGCAATCATGCTATATTCTCCTTGAATGACGTAAAACTTTTTTGTTTAGCTCACCTCAGCATTTTGTGATCATTGCTGGATATACATGAAAGATGAGGCTTTCATCAAGTCTCTGCTTTGTGTCTTTGAGACGGCATTTCAATCTACCAGACCTTCTTTTCTCTAAACACTTATGTTATACCGTCATGCTTCTCATTGCTTCTAACTTCAGGATTAAGAGACTGATTATATCTAATTTTCTTAATGTACCCAGACTATTTTTGTACAGACTCAAAATGTTAACAGAGACATTATTCCTAGTGTCACAGGCAAATCTTCTATGGAACTGTGAAAAGCCAGTAAAATTGGAAGGAAAAACTCATATTTGAGGATATTTGTATATATCTCACTAGAGAAATAGAATGATCCTCAATAGATTATTTAAATCCCAGTTCAGAACTGGGTATTTTACCATCATAGCACATTATACAATGGAGTTTCTGAAGCTGCCTTTATGCCACGCAAGTAGTTTGCAATGCAACGGTTTGTTTTACACAGATTTCAAAGGTCATGAACCGAACAATGATATTTCAGGGTTATATTCAGCCTTAATTATACACAGGTGTTTGCAACAGATCTTTAACCGAATCTTAGAATCTACAGGTGCCTGTAAATATCTGCTTGAACCAGAGCAGGGAAAAATGTAACAGATGTTGATTTGAAATTCATCAGTCATTATGGCAACACCCAGAAGAACCAGCCAGAAATACAACCTCATTTGTCAGATTAAAAATTTAATAAAAAAAAAAAAAAAGGGGGGATTCTGTAATCTACAATGAGAACTATGTCGTGATTGTCTCTGGCAGGGTTTTGGTAGTGGGGGAGGGGGCCACTGGTGTTGCTCCTGTAAGAAGCTTCAAGAAGTTCCCTCTGCTCCAAGTCAGATCTGCCTCTGGCCAAGGCCAAGCCAAGAGAGAGAAAACCTGTTGTGCAAGTTCTTTTTTTCTGAGTGTTTTTTTCTTTGGGAGTGAAGTGGGACTTGAGGGAGACAACCATGTGGACACTGAGGTCAGTAAGGAAGGCAGGGAGGCATTCTGGAGCAGCCATTCCCCTTCAACCCATGAGGAGATGGCAGACTGACCCTCTGAAGCCCTTAAAGATAAATGGTGAAGAAGAATCCTGTCTGTGGCCAATCAAGGACCCCATGCCAGAAAAAGGAACTGTTCCCAAAGAAAGCCATAGATCCAAAGGAAGCTCATACTGGACTGGTCCATCACTGGGATGATTACAGCCCACGGAAGGGATCCACATTGGTAGGAGAAGTTTGTGAAGGATTGTCTCCCTTAAGAGGGATGTCACATTGCAGCAGAGGAGGACTGTGAGGAGATTTCCCCCTGAGGAGGTAAAAGCGGCAGAAACAACATGGAACAGACTAGGACTGACCACAACCACCATTCCTTGCCCCACTGCACTGCTGGGGGGATTAGGTAGAGAATTGGTAGCAGAGCTGAGCCCAGGAAGAGCGGAGAGGCAGAGGAAGGTGTTTTTAAGATCTGCTTACATGTCTTCCTGTCCTACTCTGGTTCAATTGGTAAATTGATGGTAGTTTTGTTGTTTAAATTAAATTGATTTTGCTTCCCAAAGTAGAGTCTGTTTTTTGCCCGCGACCATAATTGGTAAGCATGCCCTCCTCCCTGTCCTTTGTCTCCATCCTCAAGCCTTTTGTTGTATTTTCTCCTCCTCATCCCAGGTGGAGTGGTGTAGGCGTGAGTGAGCAGTTACATGGTGCTTTGTTGCCAGCTTAAAACATGACAGAACAGGCAGCAAACTGCATGTTCAATATAGAATCTGGGATTCTGAAAATTCCTACTTAATTTCTCTCTAACTCTCTGCTTGTCTATATTACAGAGACTCCCTGTCTCTGTACTTTGAATTTCTTAAACCTTTGCAGTTATTTGTTTGTGCATGCCTAAAACTGCTAGTCTTCTTATAGCCCAGTAATTCAGAGATTACTTTGTACCTAAACTTAATGAAAACACAAAGCAAGAAACTCCTCTTCCAAAATATCACTGTGTTTGATGTGAAAATACTTTTCACCATTAACTTAACATACTGACAAAACTGGACTTATAACAAATATTGTTCAGATTCTATTTTTATTAAACTGTGCTGGAGGAAATGGTGTTCTCTTTTTTTTTCTGTCAAAATTGGGCTGTTAAAGTGCTGCCCAAATGGTAGAGGAAACAAATTCATATCTTTCTTTTACCTAAAATTATTCAGAACCACATCCCAGAAGGGAATAGGCTAGCCATCTGTCTATATCTGTTTTACCTGACTGGGGAGGGGTTAGGAAATCCTACTGAAAAAAGAAGGGTCTTGAACTGTGATTCCTGTTCTAAGTAGTTATTCTGAAATTTACTGATATAGTTACTACCAAAAAGATTGAACATTTCTGAAACAGGTACCATATTTCACACCTCTCCTTCTTCAGGTGACATCCTATTCACTCCCCCACAAAATCATATTTTTTCTCTACTTCAGTCAATCTTATATTCCTTTTCACAAAGTCGCAAAACTTCAGCAGAAGAGGAAGAAGATGCTAACCACGCAGTAAGGCCTGTTATCTGCTGGTGATGAAACTCTTCTGGAGGAAAGGAATTGAATCTAATTCTGTTTATACAGGCCAATATTTGAGCAGTATAACAACTGAGTGAAAAGAGTCACCTGTCTTCAGTTTTGGACACAATTTCAAAGAAAGCACAACTGAAAAGCAACCACTTGAGGACTTCCCCTCTCTCAGCAAGTGTTTTGGAAGCTCTCAAAGTGCTAAGCAGTTGAGCAAAATCTGTTGAATTTTGTTAAAACCTGGAAAGAAGCAAAAATCTGAAGTCTTAGGGTTGTCCTAGTTGGCCTGGGCTACCCAAGAAACTATGCCTGGAGAAATGTCTGAAGTAAAAAACTATGCAAGAGTGAATGCTAACAATTTGATATCATAGATAATCAGGCACAAGGGCTAAAGCTCATGTTGTGACCCTGGTAAATTTACTAGCTAGTCTTGGCAACTCCAGGTTCTGGTTAAGTGCAAGAGTAGTTCAAAAAGTCTTTTAGTAGCTGCTGCTTCCATAATGTTTCTCTCTTCATCATTTTATGTATCTCTTTCAAGCTCTGTTGAACTCAGAGTTCAGCTCTTTGAGAAGGGGAACACTTCCAGGCTTTTCTTTTCTACTTGGCTACCCTTTACCATAAAGCTTGAGGAACTCAACATATCAGAAATTAATGAACTTCTGTCAAATACAGTTGAAATTATTTGTCTTCAGAAGCATTTGAGAAAAACAGACATAACAGACACACAGATAAACATTATTAATGTAATCCTAGTTTGACTAGGAAATATGGCTAAAATAAAATTAAAAATATACCAAAATCAGGGTGCTTTTTTTGAGGAGTAACTCTGTCTTCTCATTATATCCTTATATCAAACTTCATGGTGACTGACTCTGTCTGACACTTGGCTATTGCTTTCTTGATGCCTGATGCTTAACTTCTAGCTCCTGCTGCCTTTCACATGAATTGAAGTGTGATCTCCTGTCACCTGAAAATCCAGACTCCTAGAATGTCGATAAAGAGCATTCTTTTTACAGGTAAGAAAGAGTGAAAGTGAAGGGGCTTAGAATTCTTTTGACTAGAAATAAAACTAGCAAATCAAAGAGTTAACTGTTTCCCTAACAAAGGAATATAAATTTCTCATGTTGATTTGAAAAATTCATTCTAAAATACTATTTATACACTATTTAAACATCACAGAAGTCCAAGATCCTCACACTACACTTCTAACAGAAAAATCCCAAGTAATATAAAAATTAACCCCGGGGAAGACTGTAAATGAAAAGCAGAACTTTTCGCTTTATTCTCATGCTCAACACCATTATTAAGAGTAATGTTACAACAGAGAAAAATCTTAATTATATGAGACAGATTCTAGGCATATTTTACAGTGAATTGACATAGTAACAAACAATTCACAATGACAAATAATACACGGAGGAAAGCAAGCCCTCATTTACCTGCTGATATTTCCCGGTGAAGCTTATTTTTAACTCAAAAATGAGATAAACACAGAGTTAGGCTCCTTACCTTGCCAAGGTGTTCCTCTACCTTGGTCATATGGAGTGTTGTGATACATAAACCTAAATCCAGTTGAGACTGAGAAATTATTCTTCATTTGGCTCTCTTCCCTCAGGCAGCTGTTAGAGTTGGCATTCTCAAACATGCCTGACATGCACTCTGAAAGTGTGTAGCAATCTCCAAATTTATGCAGATGTCCAGACGCTAAAGTGCTGGATGATGAAGACATGGATGATGAAGGTTTAGTTCCATGATTCTTCCTGAAAGTAGGAAGTTCAAATCCTAATTTCCCACTGCCATTCAAAAGACATTAACCTTGAGGATATTAATTTCTGCTGCAAAAGGTCACTGTCTACCTCTGTTACTGAAATCATATTTCAATTCAGAAGATTCATTTAGTGAGAAAAACATACAGAAAACAGTGTACTTCCTTAATCTGGTAGATTAATAGGATGAGGATATTACTAAGAATGTATCTTTTGTATAGTATAATAGTATTTAAAGTGGGTGATAGAAATAAGATAATCTACAGATGCTTTATCCGTAATAATGCTCTCTCTTTCTGCTTTAATGGTTTGTTTATGAACAACAGCACATCTTCATCAAGTACTCTGGATATTGTGGTGCAATTTAGAGTACAGATTTGTGTCCCTGTGACTTTATAAATAAATCACAAAACATGTTATTTAACTTTTGGTGTTTTTTTTAAGGAATGAGCCATTTGGCCCCTCTGTAAAAGACTATAACTACTTTCCTTTAAAAAAGGAGTGGAAAGAGGCAGCAAGGCATGTTTGCAGCTAAAAGCATGAAGCATTTTTCAAGATACACCCTGCACAGCATGTCTCCTGAAATGTCTTTTTCTATGTTTATATTAGTAAATTAAACAGTTCCAGGGAATGTTCATATGCTCTGGAACTTTAGTGTCTTCTTTTTTTTTTTTTTTTTAATTGTGGCAATCTGAGTTGAGTCAATTAGCACTCTCCCAAATAATTCCTGGGCGTGGTTTGGGAGCTATCATATACTATGGACATCCTTAATTATAATTTTGGGTCTGATTTCCTGTTTTGGAGGGTGAAATAATGTAATGGGATGGTCATACACATACCCATTTAATGTCTATCAGGCTCGTTATCAGTCATTGGTCCTGGACACATTTAATTTACTAGTATAGATGTAGCTCAAAGCTACTCATACACTTTGTAGGGTACACAGATTTTTACTTTCACTGCCTTACCTGTCAAGTCCTAAGCAAATCTTTGCCTGTGACCCTCCTTGGATCTGATCCTAAAAACCTTGCTCAAATTTACCTGAAATGTCAATTTGTAGATTAAAAATATGAACAGAGGTTAGACTGAGATGAAGTCCTACTTTTTAATGAAGAAATCATCTGTCTTCTTCTTTTTTAGAAAAACATATGCAGGAGAAGAAAGACTTACAGAGTGGATAGGAAGGGGTGTCCTGGTTCGGCCAGGACAGGGCTAATTTGGTGCAGCCAGGCTATTCTATACCATGCTGACATCATGCCCCGGGGCCAGTTCCAGTTCAGGGCCAGTTCTGGGTTCAGCGGAAGGGCTCCGGTGTGTGTGATTGCTCCATTCCCTCTCTTTGTCCCTGGTATTGCCTATTTCTGTATATTGCTTCTTTCTTACTGTTGTTATTGCTTTGTTACTGTGATTGCTTCTTACGTGTTTCTGTATTAAACTTTCCTTATCTCAACTCAAAAAGCCATTTTGAAACCTTTTTTTTTTTTCTCTCTGTCCACGGTTTGGGGACAGTGGCAATGGCCACGTGGCTTGGCTTCCTGCAAGGACCGAGCCGCCGCAGCTTTACTAAGCCACCACAAGGGGAAAATTATTTCATACTAAAAAGATTAGTATAAAAATTAACGACATAAAGTTATCTGACAGGAACAAAGGAACAATTCAGAAGATGCAGAACACATGAATGTTCGGAGTAAATTTAAGAAAAAAATAGTAATCACCCATGGAGTAATGTTATGGAGAGGTTGAAGAACACTATACATGAATGTGATAAGAAGATGATGAAAAGCTTAAATGACAGCAAGTTAATGTTTGTTTTCCAGAACAAAGTGATGAACTTAACTTTGATACTTTGAGAAAAATGAACAAAGTCAGGTGGAGAGGCTGTATGGGAAGAGACATAAGCTGTCAAGACAACAGATAAGAAATATACAGACCAGAGTATTGGATGGAAGAACAAGAACGTAAGAGATATTTTACACTGAAGAATGAGTGACGAGACTTTGACAGAGCTAGCTGAAAAACCAAAGTCTTGAATTGGAGCTCAAATAAACAAGAGCTAATATCAGTGTGCTTTCCTGAGACAAAAGTCTTCCATGCATAGTAATAGTGTCAGCCAGTTCTGTCAGTCCCTCTGTGTGTGTATGTGTATGTCAATCACCTACTCAACAAATGCAAATTTATCATTCTAAAGGGAAGTAATGGATTTTACATCTCTCTTTCTTATGCATGTACACAAAAATATTTGTGTATAGACATTCTGTAAAGCACTGCTTTACAAAGTAGCATTTTTTCTTGACATGTGATCTTTCCTGGTATAGAAAAGAAAGAAGTCTAAATGAAATTCTAGCAACTCAGTCTATGAGAACAGATTATCCAATTAGTTTGGTTCCTATTTTGGGCCAATTTCATTTTCATAGTGTCAGGTTTATTGCAAAGCTGAATACTTGAATCGTAATGTTCACTGTTTCTTCTTCTTAATTGTCTTTTTTGTTGTTGTTGTTATGTGCAAAATGTTTTTTTTCATGGAATTGAAGGGAAAAAACCCAAACTGAACCCAATAGAATGTCAGAGTATGATGGAAACATTTTCTTGGAATTCCTATATTGTTCAATTATATGAATTCTAGGTTTTCACTTCCATGCTTCCCTTGTCTGAGCCACTTCTTATAGGTGGAAGATCTTTGCATTATTTCCGTGATTCTGTTCTGCAGGTTTACCAAGACACTCCATTAGTGGCTCAGGGTCCCATTCTGCCACTAGTTAAACAAATACACAACAGTCAGTTCCCACTTTAAAAAGTGTGAGTAATACATAAGGATCCAAAGATGCCAAAAGAGAGGCAAGGGGGCAATAAAATATGAGAAAATTCTGGTTAATGCTTAAAGCTGCAGTCAGGGCCTCTTGCTTCATAACTTCTATACCATTTAATCTAGGCCTTAAAGCAAGGTTCAGTGAAAGGTGTAAAGAATGTCGATAGAGTGGCTTTGTGACTGTTCACAGGGTATCCTATATATACCCAGAGGTACATACAATGAGTCCTGAAGTACTTGTTTGAAAAATTAGGGCATGGACGGAAGGGTAGCCATTTTAATTTGCATGGAGGAGGGAAGTAATGTTTCAATACTTTCAGAAAGCAAATAAAATGGAGGGAAAAAATATACAGAAATGTGGAGGAGAAAGATAGTCTAATAGACACTTACAAAGAAAACAGTGAAATAGTGTAACCACTGTCTAGTGGTGTTGTCATAACAGATTTAAAATCCATTTCATCTAATTCAGTCAGATCTTATTTGGAATCAAATGGACTAATCTCAATTTTTATTTTACAGGCTTAAATCCTCATACACAAATACTGGAAAATATGCTTTCTGGTGTATAGCCAGCTCTTATTTTTCCTCATCCACAAACATAAATTGTTTGACTTAACAAAGAATATTTTATTTGTGAGAGAGAAGGAGAATGTAAGAAAGTACATAAGCAGGATAACATACAGCTCCTAACTGCTATCTATTCCATGGTCCTCTAAAGCAACTTGTAAGTCAGCTGTTTTTCCCTGTGCTTTTGCAGTAACATGTACCTCACAGTTGGGATTGCCCAATCTTGCTGGGTAGTAAAGCCCTACTGCTGATGTTATGGTCACGTGACCTACATTGGTCTTAGTGAAAATCCCTCACTAGTCCTTGTTATGTTATCTGATCATCATTTATCTCCAGTGCTTGTTCTGCCAGCAGCTTTACTAGCCATTCTCGGTGTTTATAAATTCTTATCAAGAATTCAGGAGGCACTGAAAGCCAACAGTCTTGTAGCACATACGTGATTCTTAAATAGACTCTTTTTCTCAATTTACAGGTACCTCTTAAACTTGCCATCTTTTAGAAAGCATTTTCCTATGAAGTCTCCTGCCTTATTTATTTATTTATTAAATAAAAGCCATAATTTTTTTACCCTGTTACAGAAAGCTATTGTCTTAGGTTAGCTACCAACTCTGTTAGCATACATTTAATTGGCTGTCATTCCTGGACTCTTATTATGATCAGAATTATTTCTTTACAGTATGGTAGTAACAGAAATAATTTCCAAATATAAAGAAATAATATATGCAAAAAAATTAAGCTGTCCATTGGATAATTTAATATGTCTTCTTTTTCTCCACTAGATGTCAATAGAGTGCTCTTCCTTTTTGTGCTCCCCTGGCACTTGAAAATTTGGAATAAAGAATAGCAGGGATTTAGTTTTTGCTTTAGCACTTAGCCACAAACCTTACATCCCCATACATCCCTGACAGGATATACCAAAGAGAATAAGGAATAAAAGGTCTATTGCTAAGCTAGAGAATTATTTTTGTTTACCAAATCAAGATTAGGCTCTGTGGGTGTTGAATTGAAATAAAACTTCTTTTAAATAGGGCCCTGAGAAATCAATTGTAACCAGCAGTTAATGACCAGTTTGTGAACAGCTTGAGGAAAAGCCAAGGACAGTTAAAACTCTAGCAAATTAGTCGTTAACTGCGCTAATGAATGATATTGCAGGGATTATTGCTATTATAAACTGTAATCAATCAGGTTTACCATTGTGTCTAAGAACAAGTTAGCAAGTAACAGTATTTTATGTGTGCAGCTCCGCACTTCCAATTTTAGTTAATATGATAATCTGAGTATTCCATGACGCTAAATCCTACTTTCAGTTCCTAGGCAAATATCAGCATTCAAATTACACATAAAAATAATAAGTATTTCATCATAAAATTTGCTCATATGAAATAATAAGGACATTAGCTGATGCATCAGGAAGCTTGTCATGATTTATAGGAGGAGCATACAAATAAAGAGGACTATCTGTGGCTGGATTCACTGTTTTATTCTTCGTAGTGATTCAAAGTTTTAAATTAAAGTAATTCATGGCTTTTCTGTCGATTCAGTTCTGAAAATTTCACTGCATGTGTAACTCTTATTTACTCAGAGATGCTGAGCACTACATTCCTACTCTAAAGTATAGTAATTTCCTCCCAGTCCCAGGTGATGCATTGGCTAGTTCATCCCATCAGGGAGATCTGTGAACTGTTGCTTTAACAATTGGGTCTACTGCCTGGTTTCTTTTTGTATGCCTTTTAAAACAGCTAGTCATTTGCGATTTTCCACCATGCTACATATTTCCTCATACTTTCTTGATGTGTTTAATTGTACTGATATCTGGTAGATATCTCTTCAATTTCTTCTGTCATAGAAACCAGTCAAAACTGACCTTTTATCACTTGCTGTGCTCTAAATAATCGCCTTTGGTTCTCCTTTTGTTGCTAGTTTATTCAGTGGTCTACTACATTTCTCACATATTTCTTAGTTCTGATAGGGTTAAACATTTACTCTTATTTTGGGGTGGTGGGGGTTTTTTTTGGTGTTTTTGTTGTTGTTGTTTGTGGCTTTTTTGTTTTTTCTTTCAAACATTTCAAATGCTTGAAGAATAATCAGAAGAATGTAACAAGCAATACCAGCTAAGGAAGATTTGAATATAAATGATAAACCAGAATCATTATTTCTAATACAGGTTTCAGTTTGGCCCTGATTATTTCTTCTTATGGCAGAATATAGCTTTTAATCTTAAGGAAATTATCCGTAACTCAATCTTAGCGTCAATTCACTTTTCCTAATAGATTGCAAAGTAATAGAACCAGATGTTGAAGTAAGACAATGACCTAGCTTTTAAAACATTTTTTTTTAATAATGAAAAGTGATCTATCATAGCTTATAATGCACATATGTTAACTTGTAGGTCATATAATATGAAAAGATCTTAGTAAGAATTTGGGCCTTAATGGTCAAATAGAGATTAATATTAATATAACTGAAACAAATTTTCATAGAATCATAGAATCATTCAGGTTGGAAAAGACCCTTGAGTCCAACCTTCAACCCTACTCTACAAGTTCTCCCCTAAACCATATCCCTCAACACCACATCTAAATGGCCCTTGAACACATCCAGGGATGGTGACTCAACCACCTTCCTGGGCAGCCTATTCCAGTATCTATTTAAGTACATTTCCATGCACTTAAACTGGAATAAAACCAAACTAAGAGTTTCTTCCTATATCATGCTAATAATTCTTCAAATAGACAGAAAACAGTTTTCACTATTAATTCACTATCTCATAATAATAATAAAGAGAATATTTAACAAGATAAAAAACAAAGTTAGTTTTTTTATTTATTTGTAAAGTGAAAACTTATTGTAATGAAACTGTCCTGGAAGATAAACCTGTATTTCTTTAGACTAAAATAATAGAAATCAATATATATTTTGTAACTACAGTAGTATGTTCAGAGTTGAAAGTCACACTTTATGAAAACCCTGTGTTCTAAAACACAAAGTTTTTTTAAAGGTGAAAAAAAAAAAAATCTTTTAGAAAAGTAGAATACTTCCAGTCATATGAAAAAAATCTTTTGGTTGTAAAATTATTGGTATTTTCACAGCATTTACTATTATATAAAGAGCTTATTTTATTTCAGGTCTATCATTTGCAGCTATCACCTGGATAAGTTTGAGATGTGTATCTGCATGAACCTCATGAAGTTCAACAAGGCCAAGTACAAGGTCCTGCACCTGGGTTGGGGCAATCCTCAGTATCAATACAGGCTGTAGGATGATGTGATTGAGAGCAGACCTGCAGTGAAGGATTTTGGGGTACTGGTGGATGAAGAGCTGGACATGAGCTGGCAATGTGTGCTGGTAGCCCAGAAGGTCAATTGCATCCTGGGCTGCATCCAAAGTAGGCCTGTAAGAAGTAAGAAAGGGGAGGCCTGTAGGAAAGATAAAGACAGTCCTTTTGGCAGGGTCTGTTGTGACAAGACAAGGGGTAATGGTTTTAAACTAAAGGAGAGTAGATTCAGACTCAATATAAGGAAGATATTTTTTACAAGGAGGATGATGAAACATTGGATCAGGTTGCCCAGAGAGGTGGTAGATGCCCCATCCCTGGAAACATTCAGGGTCACATTACATGGGGCTCTGAGTAGCTTGTTTTATCTAAAGATGTCCTCGTTCATTGCACAGGTGTTGGACTAGATGTTCCAACCCAAAACCATTCTATGATTCTATGATTTCAATCACAGTTCAGAAAGTTAAAATGTTAGTACCTTTAGTCACAAAACTGTGTGTTGTATTGCAGTTTGTTTGGTTTGTTTTGATTAAATGATTTTTTTCCCTTAAAGTCTTAACTTTCTTTTATTTATTTAAAGTTGTAATTGAAAAGTCACCTACACAATAAAGTTAAAATATACCATAGATTGTGTTCTAAAATAATCCAAATAATTATTTTTTGTGTGTATTTCAGTAGAATGTTGTGTGATTTTTTCCTTCCAGTAAATATGTTCTGACAATTTTCATCATTCCAAATATTAGACTGAATGGTTTATTTTCACTAAGAATGACACATCTTGTCCATTATTTGGCCTCTGCAGAATTTGATCTACCTCTGTTAATTATAAGGTATACAATTTCAGAGTTACATTTTCCAGAAAACTCCTTTGTTACCCAGCTGGATGTCTTCCAGATTATTTTGTGTGATACTAATTCAGGCATTCAGTATGTTGAAATGATCTCTGCCTTAGAGTTAGTTCAAGTAATTACCTGCAGTGTTCTTATTTGAATCACAGAAGCAGGCCTAAACTTTTTAGGACTGGGGGTTAACTTTGCTATTTGTAGTAGTATTATTATAATAAAATATAAATTATTGTTTATATTTGTATTATTATTTTATTAGTATTTGTATGTTTTTTCAAATTGTAATTCTACATCTGCATTTCACTTATACTTTTAAATGCTTGTTCAGTGTTTTTTTCCCTTTCAATTAAAAATTTTAGGTAAAAAATACCTAGCCAAAACAAAGCCACTTTAATTTGGCATATTATAATGATTGGTATAACCAAATGACAACAATGGCATAGATTCTCTTATATAAGAAGTGTGATACTTCTTGCCAGCAGGAGGAGGAACTGGGCAGAAGAGAAAATGGGGAAGGTGAAAAGTGAGGAAGGGGGCAAGAGGGATAGGAGTGAAAGTGATAGAGTAGGAGGATGCTGAACTAGCACCAATTCAGTTGAAGGCAAAAGAAAGACACTCATTGGTTTTTAAGACAATTGGATCAGATGCATTGTATGATGCTACTTAATTTTCTATATTTAGCAAGCAGCAGTTAAATTCACTAGATTTGCTAACTTGAATATTAAAAATTTCGGCTTCTTATTGTCTGAAAATCCTTGATTTTGTCCCAGTGCAGCCCCTCTGACTGGCTGTCCTCCCATCATATAGCAATTTTGGTTTTTATAGGTAGTCTCACCCAAGACCTTTGTGGAAGACATCAAGTATGTATTTCCAACAAAGTAGTCCTCTTCCAGGTGGATAAGTCTTGCAGCTATAGGTCATTACTGCCTTGCAGATGCCTACTTGATGCTTCAGCTGGCACTGAGGAAAAGGCTACAGCTCTCACCTCCAGCTTTCCCAAGTAGGGCTTGCTGGAATTGAGGGTACTGGAGGGCCACTTACAATACAGAAGTACTGTGTTGGAGCACTTCAAGTCTGTAGTATACAGTGTGAAAAATGGGGTATATGGTTCAGTTAGTTAAGATGTAGCTATAACAATATTAGCAAATCAAACTTTCTATTTTTACAGAAAATTGTCTGTTCCATTTTTTGCCATCATTTGTCATTGTTTACAGTTGTTACTTCCAGGTGTCCCTTTTTCACACCTTACCCTGCCTGAAATGCCTCAGTATAAGCCTCATCTTTGCATACTCTCCCCACATCTGTAGTCTTGACTTTGTCCTTTGAACTAAGAGAAAGCTACATTTGATACATATCAGGTGGGAGAGAAAGTAGACATTATATGATTCTGTTCTTTCACTTGTAAGGATTTGTTGTGATTTTTTAACTGAAATTTATAATGGTTTTCCTTTTCCTTAAAGAATTTTTAAGAAAAGTTTATCAACATTTATTTATTCAATGAAAATTTAATAAGGCTGGTTATGACTTAGTCTGTACTGTTAATTCCACTGACTTCAGCAGGACTTCTTATCTGAATAAAGGCTATTGAATTTGAGCCTATATTAGGAAGGTTATCTTGCAAACAGAAGGGCAAGAAATACTATAGCTTTGTTTCTGTAGAAAATGTAATGGCTCTAAAAAGACTTTTATGTGACCTCACATGTTGAGAACAACAATACGGAATATTAAGTATGCAACAGAAAGTAGTTTCTATGCTGCAGGCTGAAAGAGACCTAGATTAAATCTATTGTGGATACAGTAATTGTTATAATTATTTACCAAGCTTTGTCTGTGCTGTGATTTACTCTATGGTATGTGACAGGAGACACAAAACTATGACTTTCAGAGTTATATAAAACACTACTGCTTGGTACATTTCAAAATAAGAAAGACAATAATTCTGCACATGTAGAGATTCAGATGATGAATAGGGTATGAAAGGAAAGATGTGAACTCAGTGAGCTGTGAATATGTGCATCTGTCTATAAATTTATTATGTATATCCTTAAGCATATAGTAGTTTGATCAAATGGATAATGTACTTGTAAATCAGATAACTGGATTACCTGTGTTTTCAATGGGAATTTTAAATCTCATATAAAGAAACGTATTTTTTCACCTAATATAGATCTTATTTCATCCAAGCAGTTATACTCTGAGAATAAAGACGCAGGAGTGCATGCACAGGAGTGTTTTCATATGCTGTTTGTATTTGTCTCTATTTTTCACAGCAAGAAAACTGCTTGTTTTATATGATTAGTAATTTGCTTTCACTCACACAGGCACTTCTGTAAACAGGAGCTGAAATTTTGTCCCAGACAGGAAGTTTCTGAGTATCTGTCAGCTGCTGAATATTTTGAACTCTGAGTGATGTTGTGGCATCTCAGCAGCATGCAAAAGCAACTCATTGCTTCATGAAATAAGGCTTTAACCAGAGAAAATATAGCAACACATGAGCTTGATAGTTAAAGCTGTCTCTAGGGTGGTGAAAAATGCAGGCTTAAATTGTCTCAGGAAATGGAGTAACTTTACTGTGGTCACACTCTGACTTTTTGATTCTTCTGTAAGAGGCCACTGCTCTGATAATAGCTGCTACTGCCATACCCGGTGTGGAAATCAGCAAACACATGGGTTTTGCTTCCCAAGGATATGTAGTTACACTGATTACCACAGCCTGAGAGAGGCAGAACACTGAACTGTAGGCATGCAGGAGATTTTCAGGTAAAAAATAAACATACCATATGAATAAAAGCTGCCCAAGGGATATATCTGTAGTATTTGTCTGCAGGGGAATTCTTAATGATAATATTGTATTGTTTGTCAAGCTTTAATAAATTTAACTTTTATTAAGAAACCTGAGTGTGTGCAGAAACACAAACTCATGTATCTTGAGGAGTCTGAAGTGGAATAGCAAGTTCTTGTGAAGAAATAGCTCCTGTGGGGTGCAGATGAGAAGGAATTTTCAGTATTTTAATTGCTATAGATACTTTCAATTACACAAATCTTAATTTAGCATCTTCAATTCCTTATAGAATGTTAAGTGGTTGAGCTCTTCATAGTCTTGTTAGACCAATAACCCAGCTAACTAAATAAATGTCTTTTACTTTAGTTATCTTCTGTTGCTTCGTCAGCTGCATGTAAGTGTAATATGGTTTGTCACAGATAGATACACTCATTCAGACAAGCTGAGGCTGCAGCCTGTTCATTCTAGCAGGAATAGAAAATGTACAAATGTAATAAAGTTTAATTTATTTGATTTAATTGTTGAATTAGTAGAAGTGAATTGGTCATTTTAAATACATCATCATTAGGTGGAAGTAATACTGTGACCTACAGACTAATTCTAATATCTTCTTGTTTTGCAATAGTCCACATTTACCAGTATGTTTATATCAACTATCTATAAATTGACTTAGCATTGTTGTTCATCTTGTACAACTCATATGTTTTATCAATAGGTTCCATTTTACTTATATTCAGCATTCCTTCAGCATGTGCCTTTAGCTGACTGGAAGAAATCCTTCATCAGAAGTGGGACTCATGTTAAAATATCAATGTGTGCTATGTTTTCTACAATTACTTGTTAGGCTCTCCCGCAAAGGCCTGGTATTAATGCTTATGATAGAGCAATCAAGATCAAACGCATGTGTACTTTGTATTTGAGTGAATATGAAAAAATATTTCCCTGGGAAGCCAACATTTGAAGTCAATACTTATCCTGTTGGATAATAAATTATGTTATTCACCTCAACAAAGATCAATATTTCCTCAGTGGATCAATAAAAGTGATCTTGTCTAACTTTAGCCTATGCTATATCAAATATGGATATTCTTACTTCTACTAATTCACAGAAGTTAATTGCAATATTCTTGAATAACTTGACAGCTAGTTATGACACAAGGAAATAATATAAAATGTAGACTTTCTATGTAACATTTTGTATATCTTAAGGTGCAGTGAATATATACATTAGTATAACTTCATTTTAGTGGAGCTGAATTAATTCATAGCATTCAAGTTAAAATTTGTAACAACATTCTTAATTAGACTAAACATCTCACCTCACACGTGCACATGTGCAAACAAACAATCATACATGAAATGCCTCTAATTTTTATTAATCTTAAAGACTGAGAGTACTGCAGTGTATTAAAATTGGGAGTATAAAAAAAACTAAGAAAAAGGAGATAAACAAAGATGCAGAATTTTGTTAGAACTGATCGTGTGTTTTATATTGTCACTCCATTAACTTAGCTAATGATGGATGCTATCATGTACTCAAAAAGAAAAAGGCTTTTATAAACACATTTAAATAAAAGAAGTCTAGTCTTTTGCTAATTCTCAAAGAATTAAAATATATGGATGCAAATGCTGCTGTTATCCAAAGAATTCTTGTATAGAAATAAGAAACTATGTAACCTTTCTGTACTCTAGAAATTCTTCTTCCATACTGACCCTGTGTGTTCTGGAAAATCCTATTTCCAGTATGTCTATTCCAATCATAAAGCACCAGAAATCATTCTTGTCATTCAGCTGGATGAAAGTAAGAAGAAATAAGATTTGCATGTACCCACAGATTCCCAAACTTCTTGCCTGAAAGCTACTTTAACTGAACCTTTTTATTTTTTTTTAACACTTGGTTTTGGTTTTGTCTTATTAGACAGGAAAATAACAAAGTAGAATCATCCCACTGTAAAATATAAAACTATTCTTTAACAAAAGCAGTAAAAATACAATGTTATTTGATGGCATCAAATTATTTAACTATAACTACTCATTCTGTTATGCATCTATCTTTTAATTAAATAGGTTCCACAAATTACTTTAAAATTAATAAATGGAGATTTCACCAGTTGTTTGCACCTACAGCCTTTGCAATGGAAGCCTGTTTCAAAAAGACAAACACTCACTTCCTAAAAAGAACTACACCTTTGTAGTGGAATATGGTTTGTGTTATATCACATACTATGCAGCAATTTCAGTAGGGAAAGAATAGGATTGGGAACGTGGGTAGCAAATTAGATTGATGTGTTGTCCTCGACATACTGGCATTTTCATTTCTGAGGCCTACCAAGTCCAAAACAAAACCATTTTTTATACTTGTTCAAAATCTCAGGAGAAATGAGTTCAGGTGGTCTCAGCCTAGTTTTTCATGTACAAGAGGACACATCAAAAAGCTGTCTTGTGTTGATAGTAATTCATCACTCTCATCTGTGAAAAGCCATGGGATTATAAGCAGAGAGAAAAAAAAAAGTACTGCTATGTTTTTTTTCACCAAGTATGTCTCTCTGGCCCATTTTGAATGAATATATGAGCAGATATGTCAAGGGAGGGATGAAGATCATGTCTTCATGATTATCAAGGACTGATTTTTAATTCACCTTTCCTCCTCCTTGCCTCTGACTGAATCTCAATATAATGAAACAAAATCTCTAAGTAAGGAAAGCAAAACAATGGAAGCTTTAATATGAAGAAGAACAGGTAGTGAAAAATGTAAGTCACTAAATAACACTAATGAGATGTTAAAAATGTAATCAAGCAGCATGTCACTGTGTACAGTTTAAGTATTTCAATCTCCTAAAATGACCTTGGGAAAATTAAAACACATGAAAATATTCTATCTTCAATAAGTCTTTTCCCTCAGGTTTAACAAAGGAGACAGAAGAGAGATTACTGATATGATTATGTTCAAGTGAAAAGATTTCTCTGAGAAATATCTATATTAAGAACACTGTTCAGTTTTCGTGATGTCAGACATGTTTTTGGAAATGCTGCAATGTCACATCACAATGTGCAAAATAGTTTTCAGTGGCTATTTTTATCCTTTTTATTCTTTCAGTGCTCCAGAATTCATCCCATGTAACTCTGGTGAGGGGAGGTAGTTTCATCATCATGATGACAGGAAAAAGAAAGATCTGCACCGTTCATGTTTCTCTAAAGCTCTGGTAGACAAGGACAGAACACAGCCTAACTTACTAAAAATACTCATCTGGATGAGCACAGCAGATTACTGAAAAGAAATTTACCTAGGGGTTCCATATTTCTCAGCAATATCTTCCTAACACTACTGAAGTTGGAGGAGTGTGAATTTCTGCCACTTTGTATTTTTGGGCCACACAAGACTCTAGCATAAACACAAGATAGAGCTGAGGTAAAAGGGGGAATAAAGCAGTGAAGAAAGTGTTTCATTCAAGAACACATTCTGTTCCGTTGGCAATATCATAGTTGGTGTAGATGGTACAATAATTAGTCCTCATTAACTAACAATGAAATGGATGGTTTTAATAACAATTCATTATAATATCTGTTGGGGAATGTGAACTCAACTGGCAAAAACACCACAAATGTTTAGAACAAAGAAGCGAACTCTATAGCAAGTCCTTGAAATTGTTTATTCTGACAGAGTCTATGATGTTTAGAAACAGTGCAATATCATCTTCTGAAGTATTTGAATACATGTAAATTAAATTATTTAATCTCCTGTTCACTAAATATTGTTTCTAATAACCATGATACAGGTAGGTATTCTAAATCATATATTTAAATGGCAAAATGTGAGGTTGCTCAAAAGCTTACCAGTAAATACGCCATTTTCATTTATGACTGTAATTCGATAACTTTATATTATTTTTAGGTTCCCATACACATTGTTAGCAAAAATATATATGTGTATTATATTCAAATTATTGTAGGAGAGACATTTTCAGTAGATCTCATGGTGTTACACTTTTATCCTTTAGATGTGGTCATGAACCTGACAGACCCAGTAGTTGTGTTTGCAGTTGTCTTTTATTGACAGAATTCTTAAGATAGTCACAGTTTCTGCGTGATTTGACTGTATCTAATTTACAGAATCTATGTGAAAGCTTTTACTTTGGAGCAAAACGTTAATATTAGAGGTGCATGCAAAACCACAAAATCCTGACAATATTGATGTGGATTTTTAAAACCCATAATAATCAGGCCTAAATAAGTCTATAACTTCAGTTCATGATAGCAGAGGAATATTGGGCGGCTAAATTTTATTTTGCTCTGTTATTATTAAAATTAATATAATTAATTATTAGTATTATTAACCAATATAATCTGTACTAAAAGTAACCTCCCATCCTCTCTCTCCCTTCTGACAGTCTTACATTAATATTTTCTGTGCTCTGGTTTACTTTGGAGTTTACAGAGCACACTACTGTTACTGAATCAGTAGAGAACTGCACAACTTCGAGTATGAAATGATAGCAAGGAGTAAGAGGGCAAAGAATGGGATCTAAATTAAGTTGGCTTTTGTTGCTGAAACCCACATGTTTCTATAACTCACCCAAAAATCTCTAAGAAAGCAGGTAGAAATTCTACTACTTGCATTCGTTAAAGAATGCACCTGGACTCTACCTGTGTTCCTTTGTTGTTCTAGTTTCTAAATAACATCTGTAATTCCTCAAAGAAAACAAAAAGTGATCATTTTACTCACATAAATAATTAAAAAAGTAAAACTTTGTCACATAAAACATTTTCTACATGAAGCTAATAACATAATAATGATGTAACTGGACCTGCTACATAAAAATGTACTGTTCTCAGACACACAATATGGTCCCAAAATTTGTTGTTAGCCCATCTGTGATAGTAAATAATTACTAGCATTATTTAAATTAAGCAATATAGCTTGTTTTGCTCGTTATCTGCTTGTTTTAGGACTGCTGGACTGTAACCAAGGATTTTTGAGAAGAAAAAAAAGCAAGCCTAATTAATAGTTTATTTTTCTCTAGGTCTATTAAAATACATTTGATCTTATAAGGGTAACATGCTCATCCACAACAATAAACATCATATTCTGCTGTTGTATGAATATGTATACTGTTGCAGGTAACAATTTGGGATATCAAGAAGGTATTTTAAACTGCAAATCTCCATAGAAGAGTAAGAGATGAAGACTAAGAGTCTAGGAATAGTTGAAGAGGAGATATATTTTTAAGGAAAGAGATTCTATAATCTGACTTCTACTTAAAACATACAGTCTCTCTCGGATTGTATACACCAATAATTCTTCATAGACAGGTCAACTATCCTGCAGTTGTAAATGTTATTTTCATTTTTGATATAACTTTAGGTTTGTTTTCCGGTACAAAAAATTATGTGACACGTTTGATTTTGGATCAAGATGTTCAATAGGTTCAGTTCAGTTTAGTGTAGTTTCTTCCAGTAGTTTTAAAGGATTCATTTGTACCCATGCAACATTCTCCAAGGACAAAAGTTAAAGAGGGAGAGACTGTTTGGTTGAATAGTAGTTAAAATTATGCATCCTGACTATCAAAGAGAATAGATATGAGCTGTCCAGCTACAAAATCTAGCCTGTACTGCAGAACAGGGTCATGAGTCATTTGAGTAATAACTCTTGAGGCCTGCAGCCACACGTGGGACACAATTAATGTCCAAGTGACACAAATCAAAGTATTTCATTGTGTCTTTTGATTTTGTTCATACAGAAGATGAAATTCATCTTGATGCATTAACATTGCACATAAAATGGAAAAATGGACTTTATAGCATATTAAATTTAACCCTGAAAAACAAAAGACCCCAACCAGAAAATTATGAAATTATGATTCTACACCATTCCACAGTGTTTAAAGTTCAGCAAGATCACAGAAATAACTAATCTCAAGAGCAGTCCATCTCAACAAGCAGGAAATCAGGCAAAAGTACCAGAAGCCCTATGTGGATGAACAAGGAGCTCTTAACAGAAGTCAGGCATAAAAAGTGAGTATACAGAAGGTGGAAGCAGGGACAGGTAGGCTGTGAGGAATCTAGCATGCAGGGATGAGGTTAAGAAAGCCAAATCGCACTTGGAATTGAACCTGGCAAGATACGTCAGAGACAACAAGAAGGACTTCTGAAAGTACTTAACAAAAAGAATTCTAGGGAAAATGTGGGCCTGCTGCTGCCTGAGGCAGTGGCACTGGTGTCACAGGACATAGAAAAGACTGATGTACTGAATGTCTCTGCCACAGGCTTTACTAAGATGACAGACCTTAAGAGATGCAAAGCCACAGAGACTGGAGAGAAATCACACACAAATCTGTGGGCCTTGATGGATTTTACGCACAAGCGCTGAAGGAGCTGACTAATGTCATTGAGGGGCCACTCAATAATTTTTGAAAGATCGTGGAAACTGGGGAAGTGCTTGAGAGTTGGAGGAAAGCAAATGTCACTCCAATTTTCACAAATGGCAAAGGACCCAGCAAACTACAGGCCAGGAAGCCTCATCTTGCTCCCTGGGAAGGTGAAGAGACAACTAATCCTGGAAGTCATTTCCAGGAACATGAAAGACAAGAAAATAATCAGCAGCAGTCAGCGTGGCTTCACCAAGGGGAAGTCATGCTTGAACAACTTGATAAAACTCTACAGTGAATGAGTTGGCTTGGTACACTAGGGGAGGACAGTCAATACTGTCTGCCTTAATTCTGTAAGGCTTTCCACACTGTATACCAGAAGATCCTTGTAGAGATGTTAATGACGTGTGGGCTGGATAAGAAGATAGTGAAGTGGATTGAAAACCACCTGAACAGCTGGACCCAGAGAGTGGCCACTGGAATGAAGTCTAATTGGAAGCCAGTAACCAGCAGCATACCCCAGTGGTCAGAACTTAGAAGAGAACAGAATAGACTATTTCAATTGGAAAGGACTTACAATGTTCATCTAATCCAACTGCCTGACCATTTTAGGCCTGACCAAGTGAAAGCATGTTATTAAGGGCATTGTCCGAATGCCTCTTAAACACTGATAGGCTTGGGGCATTGACCACCTCTCTAGGAAACCTGTTCCAGTGTTTGATCACCCTCTTGGTAAAGAAATGTTTCCTAATGTCAAATCTTAAACTTCTCCAATGCAGCTTTGAATCATGCCCATGCATTATGTCACTTGATACCAGGGAGAAGAGACCAACACCTCCCTCTTCAGTTACCCTTCTCAGGAAGCCATAGAGAGCCACGAGGTGACCCACTCTTTTTTCCAGACTAAACAAACTAAAAGTCCTTAGCCGCTTCTCATGGAATGTTCCTTCCAGCCTTTTCATCAGCCTTATTGCCTTCCTGTGGATGCATTCAAGTACTTTCACATCCTTCTTAAATTGTGGTGCTCAAAACAGCACACAGTATTCAAGGTTAGGCTACACTAATGTTGAATACAGTGGGACAATCACCTCTTTTGACAGACTGGTTATAATGAGTTTGATGCATCCCAGGACGGGACTTGCCCCCTTGGCCACCAGGGCACAAGGCTGACTCATATTGACCCTGCTGTTGACCAGCAGGCTCAGGTCTCTTCCTGCAGGGCTTCTCTAGAGCCACTCTTCCCTGTATTTATACTTGCGTCTCGCAATACTCTGTCCTAGGTGCAGAATCTGGTATTTTAACTTGTTAAATTTTGTCCCATTAAACATAACCCAATGCTCCAATTTATCCAGATCCCTCCACAAGGCCTCTTGTCCCTAGGAGAGCAAACAGCACCTCACAATTTTGTACCATCAGCAAACTTGCTAGTGGTGCATTCAACTCCTGCACCCAGATAACTGATAAATGTATTGAACAGAACTAGCCCTAGAATTGAACCCTGAGAAACACTATTGGTGACTGATTGCCATCCAGATGTAGCCCTATTAACTATCACACTTTGAGCTCTTCCTTTCAACCAGTTCTTCAGCCTATTCACCATTAACCTCCTCATCCCACAGCTGGACAACTTGTCCAGAAGGATGGTGTGAGGGATGGTATGAAAAGTTTTACTAAAATCCAGAAAAACTACATCCACTGTCTTCCCTTCATTCACTAGGGAAGTGACCTCAACGTAGAAGAATACAAAATTAATTAAATGGTACTCTCCCTTTGTGAACTTGGGCCATTCCTATTAAGTATCTTTGTTGATGATAGATGATGGGGCAGAACATACCTTCAGCAAGTTTGCTGACAAGAAACTGGGAGGAGTAGTTGGTATTCTGGAAGGTTGTGCTGCTATCCAGAGAGACCTCAACAGCCTGGAAAAATGAACTGACAGAAATCTTATGAAGTTCAGCAAGCAGAATTGCAAAGTCCTGCACCTGGGAAAGAGCAACTCCAGGCACTAATATATACTGGGGGCCGAATGGCTAGAAAGCAGCTTTGTAGAAAATGCCTTTTGGGACCTGATGGATAGCAAGTTGAACAGCAACCAGCAGTGTGCCCTCAGGTCAAGGAAGGCAAGTGGCTTCCTGGGTTGCATTAGGCAAAGTGCTGCTAGGAAGCTGTGGACATGATCCTTCTCCTCTACTCAGCACTGGTGAGGCCACATCTGGAGTACTGTTCCTGTACAAATGTGCCATGGACATACTGGAGAGAGTCCAAGGAAAGGTCAAAAAGATGATGAAGGGGCTGAAGCATCTCTCTTATGAGGAAACACTGAGACAGGCAGGACTGTTCAGCATACAAGAGAAAAGGCTCCAGAGGATCTTGTATATAAATACCTGAAGAGAAGGTGCAAACAGGATTGAGCTAGGCTCTCTCAGTGGTGCCCAGTGACAGGACGAGAAGCAGTGAGCATGAACTGAAACACAGGGTGCGCCTTCTGAACATCATGAAATACTTTTTCACTATAGGGATGACTGAGTACTAGGACAGGTTGCCAAAAACAGTTGTGAAGTCTCCATCCTTGAAGATCTTCAAAAGCCATATGGACATGGTCCTGGGAAACTAGGTCTAGGTGGCCCTGCTTGAGGAGGGATGTTGGACCAGATGACATCCAGAGGTCCATTCCAAACTCAACCTTTTCTATGATTCTATGAAAATCCTTCATTATTTATTTTTATGGTGTCTTAATAGGTCAAGCAAATTAATGTCCTGTAATATTAGCTTCCACATTTGTAAGTTCCCCATAACAAAAGTTCTTTCTGTATTTAACCTCAGGTTACAAAGTGCCTATAATTATTTCAGAGAAGTCTTGGATCTTATCATTCTACATTCTTAAAAGACTTCAGGAACCAACAAGACCTCTTCAAAGCTAATCCAGCACTTTATAGTAAGTGAGATTAAAGAACACAAGGTCTAGTAACATCTGTTTCATTCTGTGAGCAAGTATGTTGTTGCATCTGTTGTAGCTGGAAACAGCAGAGTAGTCATACAGAGAGACCTGGTAAATGACAGTTGTGCTGATGTCCTTGGTGGCATATATTGTATGGTCCTTGGAAGATAAGTAATTGATCAACATGTTTTAACTGTATAGCTGAAAATATTGTTAAAACGTGTCTAAACATGGTTCACTGTGGAAAGAGTGGTGTTGTGGAAAATACCCCTCCGAAGTTAGCCTGACCTGCTCTTTGAAGCCTGTGCCTTTTGAAGAACAGAGCATACAGAAGAGCAGGGAGCCTCTCTATAGTGCTGACTTTTTTGTCTTCCTATAAAGTTATTGACACATTCAGCATACGGTATGTATGAACAAGAATTCTGAACTACTGGTGTATACCCTGTAGTCATATCAGCCTAGGAACATTTCTGTGAAGAGATCAAGTCACCAGGAGCCACAGTGAAAAAAAAAAAAGGTATGAATTATCAGCATCACAACCTCACCATAGTTTTTCAGCTTAAAAGCACTTTCTAGGAAGCCATGCTGATTTAGCAGTCAAATAGACTAGATGATCTAATAAGGTATGTTTTTCCATTTTAGATCTGATCAATAGGTCAGTTAAATCAGAAATCACACTGCTGTCAGGATACCTGATATGCAGTTTATTTATGGGACAGCCATAGTCAAAATAACTGACCATACTGTGCTAGTTTAGTAGAGCTGTGGTAGGGCTTGGTGTTTGCAAGCACCCTGGGCTATGCAGCTACCACACGGTAGCTACTACCACCCCCCCTCCCACCGTGGACAGAAAAGAGTTTCAAAATGCCCCTTTGAGTTGAGATAAGGAGGATTTAGTACAGTGACACATAAGAAAACAGTCGCAGTAATAACAGCAATAACAACAGTAAGAAATAAATCTACAAATAAACGATACTGCATAAACAAAGAGATGATCCTGAGCGGATTGAAGACCGCGAGCCCCAACCCCACCTCCCCCCCATCCCCCGCGGACTAGAACTGGCTCCAGGGCATGGACGTCAGCACGGTATAGAATAGCTGCAACAAATTAACCCTGTCCTGTCCGAACCAGGACACATACTTTTTCATTTGAATCTCTTTCTTTTCATGTGGGTGCTATTTTCACACTAGAGCAGGAGAGAACATAAAAAAATTATTGGTGTTTATGTTATAATTATAATTATGTTATAATATGTTTGACCCTTTTGCAATTACCAATGTGTAATTGCACTTTGAAATTTATTTCATCACTACCTGAAAGAAGACCTTGATTTTCCTTACAACACATTTATGTTCATTTCTCATCAAATGCCTTTATTAATAGATACTTTTTGAATGTTAGAAACAAATACTAGCTATAGATCTTAATATAGACTCTCTTTATTGCAAACCGTTTAGATCTGACTGCCTTTCCTTTTAAATGGGCTGTAGATCAGAAGTATATACCTTAATGTTTATTAGTTTGCACATTTCCAAGACTTTGTGTTAAGTTTACTCTTACGTCATTGTCACCTAGGTTTTCCTTGGTGTGCTGTGATTAAAATAATGACTTTGTAATAGTTTCATCATATTTGTACACTGATGAAAAATTCACAGTCTATATTTTTTTGCATCACTTCTGTGAATTAAAAAAATAATTTTTTAAATCTTTCTCCTCATACTGAAAACTTAAAAAAAAAAAAAAAAATTAGGCAGTTCCAAAGATAAGGTCAGTCAGCTAGTGGCTGCTTAACATGCAGCATATACCTTTTGGATCTGCTACTCCTGAGATTTCTAGATCACAGATTTTCACTCTTTAAGATGAGTAATTAATTGCTGAAAGTATGCATGATTTCTATGTTTTTTTTTCCTGTAGTAGCACATATTAAATAGCTTATTTTTATTTTCATAGTTCCCATGCTGGTCCAATTAATACATCTGATTTGTATCAGAGGTGTCATTTGTGATAACTTGTTCTGCACTAATTGGATTCCAGAGGCCTCAGTTGGTCAATCACGTCTTCTTTATGTCATCTTCCAAAAAGTCTTAAGCATGTGATTCCCCAGCTGGTCAGGAAAATTTAAATGTATTCTTTATATTGCCATAGTAGTGAAAAAGGAAACCTCAAAGTTGGAACAGGAGGTTACTTCATAGGATCATGGAATGGTTTGGGATTGGAAGAGATCTTAAAGAATAGCTGTTTCCAATCTCCCTGCCATGGGTAGGGATACCTTCCACTAGATCCGGTTACTCAAGGCCCAATCCAACCTCGTCTTGAACACTTCCAGGGAGGGGACATGCACAACTTCCCTAGGCAACCTGTTCCAGTGCCTCACTACCCTCACAGCAAATAACTTCTTCCTTAAATCTAATCTAAATCTACCCTCTTTCGGTTTAAAGCTGTTAACCCTTGTCCTATCACTCAATGCATTTGTAAAAGGTCCCTTCCCATCTTTCCTGTAGGCCCCCTTTAAGTACTGGAAGACTGTTGTAAGGTTACCCTGGAGCCTTCTCTTCTCCAGGCTGCACAACCCCAACTCTCTCAGCCTGTTCTCATAGGAGAGGTGTTCCAGACCTCTGATCATCTTCATGACCCTCCTCTGAACCCACTGGAGCAGGTCTGTGTCTTTCTTATGTTATTTTACAAAATATTACTGCAAAGCATTGCATTTTTTCATTATTTCGTCTTTTTTTTTTTCCAAGGATACAAAAAAAGTTTGTGGTTCTAGATTAATATTAGATGGACTCAACACCTTTTCTCTGATTCTGTCTGCTGCTTTGGATACATAATGAACATTGCTGGCATTATATATGGTATTACAGAGCCAAGGCATTTTTTTATTTTCTTTTTTTTCTTAATTGACACTAACAAAATTACTAGGTTCACACTGAGTAACTGAAGTTCCTCAATAATTCAGATGCCATTTAAGATATATTTTACCGTTATGCAGTTTAAAAAATTGACAGTTAGCCTTTTGTGTGACTTCATCTTTTGAAATTGTTACCACAAAGTCAATGTCTATTGGCATTTGTAAAAATTAGATTACTGCTTCTGTAAAGAATAAGCCATTATGAATTTGTTCTTTGCTAATGCAATATGCTTGGCTTCTGGGGTATTACTATTCTTGCTTCTATGATTGTGAGCTGTCTGCTTTATGCTCACAGCAAGCCAGATTTTTAAGTCCTTACTCTGGCATACAATGCATTGCAGCCACTGGAAGGTTCTCCAGAATGCCAGCTTCATGATTTGTACAATAATATTGCTTAGTTTAAAGGACTTAAATTTCTACTAGGACCTAGGTATATATAGGTACTGTTGATCTAGTATGTGGATATTGTTTATCTGTTATTACAATTTGATCCTGGTGGTCTGCATCTGAAACCCAGAAAATGCTCTGCTATAAAGTTTTACAGATACTTACATTCCAATTGATTAGATGTATCTTAATGAAGCTCCCTGAATTAATCTAAGTAAGCAGACTATTATCGCTACATTATCTCCAGGCTAACTTAGGCTTTTTAATTCAGTAGACTTGCATTTTCTGCATTTAGAGAGTCACTACAGTCTAGTTCTTTTTCTGTGTTCTGATAAAACAGAGCAATGGCTGTCTTTTGGTATATTCCTTTGAAAGAAAAGTATACTACTTCTTAAATCTGGTCATATTTGGGTCAGAATCGTGCCTAATAAATCTATTACAGTTTTTTAAGGAATGAGTCTATATTTAGATAAATTAATCTAATGTGCTTGAAAACAAAAACAGACAATGGTTTTAGGAGGCTTTTAGACTTAAAGGCTTTTAAAGAAACAAAGCTGTTATAGAACATTACTCCTGTGGTGAAAATATAGGAAGCCAAAGATAAGGATAAATGACCAGCTTTCACATTGGAAATTACGTCTGAGAAATGTCTACTGGGACTCGTGCTTTTACTATATTCATAAATTGGCCAGGAAAAAAACAAAACAACAAACCCCAAACCAGGAAATAGTGATATAGAATCTGCTGATAATAAAAGCTTATCCAGGTAATAAGAGATGAAGACCTATCTTGTGACATTTTTTATACTGGGGGCTTTGAGACATAGGAACAAAATTCCCAGAGAAGTTGTGGATGCTCCATCACTGGAAGTGTTCAAGCTCAGTTTGGATGGGTCTTCGTGCAATCTAATTTAGTGAAAGAATTTCCTACCCATGTGTCCTGGTTCAGATAGGACAGGGTTAATTTGGTGCAGCCAGGCTATTCTATACCATGCTGACATCCTGCCCTGGGGCCAGTTCTGGTTCCGTGGGCAGCTTGTGGGGTACAGCTGATCTGCTGGTGTCTGTCTGTTTGTTCATACGGTATTGCTTATTTTTGTACATTGCATTCTTACTGTTGTTATTGCTGTTGCCGTGATTGTTTCTTATGTGTCACTGTATTAAACTCTCCTTATCTCAATTCAAAAAGGCATTTTAAAACTCTTTTTTTGGGAGTGGGAGGACAGCAGCAGCAGCCACGTTGGCTTGGCTGCTGGGACCAAATTACCGCAGCTTTACTAAACCACTACACCATGGCAGGGTGATAGGGCTAGATGACCTTGAAAGGTCACTTCCAAGTGAAGAGCCTATGAAAGGTTCTATGATTTGTTGATTAAGAAAGGAGGTTCTGCATCAATAAAGACAAACAATTACAGGAAGAATCAACCTAACCATACAGGTTAAACGTTAACATGTTCTAATCTAGACGTGTCTATATTTAGCCTGTATATAAGGCTAAACTATAGCAGTTGCTCTGTTCCCCAATGACCCCTCCCCAGCCAAGAAGGGGCATTTCAAAAAGGAGAGAAGAACGAAATGTTGAAATGAAAACATTTAATGAAACAGCCAGACTAATACCAATGTCAATATAAAGTCCAATAAACATACAGTGGTTATAATAAAAAGTAAGGCAACAGAGAAAAGAGTAGGGGGATCAGCAAGAGCTTGATCAGAATCCCAAACAAACAGACCCTCTCCATGGCAAACTTTGTTCTTTGTTCTGAAAGTGATGTTTATAAGTAGGGGATACACCTGTGAACCAGCTTAGGTCAGGCTGAAGTTGAACTGCTAATGGCCTGCAGACCATGGTAGGCTTATGATTCTGTCCCAGTGATATTAGGACAACTGGTATATTGTCGATATCTGCTTGTGAAGAAATCTTCTGGATGTTCTTTGTAATGAACAGAGAAAAAAAAACACACAGAAGACACAAATACTTTCATTCTAAAGCCGGTATCTAAAACGGTAAAAATAATGTCTCCTATAACTTTTTTTTTTTCCCTAAAGCAGCTTGATATTGATTTGGTTTTTGAATAATATACTGTACACTTGCAATATTGACACAAATTTTAATCATATGCTAATATGTCTTCAAAAGATACTACCTCTTGGCCAAGGCTTGGTAACAGACTATATGATCTTTGTAAGCATTTTGAAAATGCCAGGTTAAATTGATTGGTATAAACCTCCTTCTCAGATTATGTCTCAGCTGAAAAACAGTAACTTCCCATTAAAGTGCAGCAACGTCTTTAACTATGGTAACTTGTTTGCTTGCAAACATGTGGCTGTAATCTTTTTTTTAACTGGTTCTGTATAACATATCTGCTTTGGCTTATTTAATTTAAACACTTATTTTCTGTGTGATGGTATCAAATTTAAAGACCTATTTTTTGTGTGATGGTATCACAAGGTACTGAAGTAGCAACTGGAAGACTCTTAAAGGCCCAATGGCTGAAAACTTAACTGAGGTCAAGAACAGCAGTGCAAAAAATCTACCTAAATGGAGTAACGAAGAACCCTACAGGGAGAAGCTGCCTTTAAAAATTATTATTTCTCCCTCTTGTTTCACTTAGGAAAACACTCAAGATGTTGATTTGTGAAGGAGTCCTGCTAGAGGGCACTGATGGAAATAAAAGCCTGAGCTTGAAGCTATTCCTACTCAGAAAGAACCTCTTCTGGAGTGAAACTCAACTTTCCCAACTACTATTCTTAAATGTTGTAACAATTATGAGTGACATTTTAGCAAATTTCATGGTTTGCAAAAGCAGGTCACATACAAAGAACAGACATTTCAGGCTTTTTTACTGTGGCTGCAGTCAGGTAGTAAACTTCGACAAAGCAATGTATAATTCAAACTAAACCAAAACAGACTTAAACAAAAAAAAAAATCCCTACCTGATGAAAAGGAACAATGATGACTGACACTTAGTCTGAAAAAAAACCAGTTCCTTGGCTGTCCAGTGGAGAAATAAAAGTTTTAAAAATCCTTCCATTAATTCAACGTGCTAAATGTTAGTTTAACCTGTTAATGCACTCTTGAAGGAAAGAAGTGACTAAGGCGAAACAGCTGCTAATACATTGCATATTTATCTTCAAACACTCTTTAAAGTTCTCAGCAAGAGAAAACTGCCAAAATGACAGGTTAAATATAGTTTAGATAAATATAACATGAGATACACAGAAAATAAAATATTCTGATTTCATATGAAAAATACTGGTCTCTGAGCTAAGCACTACCACATAGGAGCAAGATTGCTGGACTGTAGGTTGTCAGCTCAGTGCTAGTTGGTGGTGAAAAAAATGAGCTGAGTCCCAGGAATTATTAGAAAACAAAATAAGAACATCATTTTTTCACTTTACGGATTTACATTATTTGTCTGAACTTTGAATACTGAATGTATTTCTGAGCAAGAACTAAATAGAAAATATATAATAGAACTTTGAAAGTATTCAAGAAACAGTGATGAGGATGGACAAAGTATGTATCGGCTTCCTTATGAGAGAGATTTGAGTCTTTTAGGTGTTCTCAAACTCATAGATAATCTGGAGG
>JAVSBS010003910.1:0-36770 GCA_033124195.1 Coracias cyanogaster | reverse complement strand
CAGAACAGTTTGAAAGGGAAGCTCTGAAAGACGAAAACAAACAGAAAGTGATTGAAATGTACTTTTATGTGTCAAATCTCTCTTACCTTTGCAATTTTGAAGTACTCAGTAGTTCCCTTTTCCCTCAAAGTTCCTAGATATTTTTTTTTAGGTATTCACAAATCACTTTTAAATAGACACAGATCTAAGTAGCAGAGCTGAGCTCTGAATACAAATTCCCTAATTTGCTATTCCAGTTTTGCAGCCTTTAGAGATTGAACTGCGAGTTTTGCATCCACATCTGAATTTCCTCAAAGTTCCAAACAGATGTATTCATGCTAGTCCCTTGCATTTCTAAGAATGGCAAAAGAAAGTGTTATGCATAATTGCCTCTGTTAGTGCCTCTCCTCTCTGAATAACAAGTAAATAATATCTGAATTTCCCATTTTAAGTCTTAAGCTTCCCAAAAAAAGACATTGTGCTACTCAGAGAATTTTACTCCTTTACCTGAAAACCGGATAATACAAAACCAGTTTAACTGACGTGAAAGAACAGGCCCAAGATGTAGGAATCACAAATCACATCATAAAAATAAATGGAATGTTAGTTCTGTCTCCTATAATTTGAAAACCTCATGATGCTCCTGCCCCCTCTCTTGAGGGACAAAGAAACCTTCCAGTTATTTGACTGCCCCAAGTGACATTGTCCTCATTAGACTGACAGGAAATGGACCTAAAAGCCAAAGGTATAGCACAGTAATATTAATTTTAGCGTATAGTACCAAACTCAGAAAAAAAAGTAAAAACTTCCATTTTTACTTTCAATAACCATCAAAGAGTATTTCAGCTGGACGCTGAAGATGGTAAGTTCAAAGCTCTCTCTTTTTCAATGCCATTAAGAAATCGAGAGAACACTATGACAAAGCATATTATAGAATATGCAAATGAACACTTATATAATCACTAGAACAAAATCTTACTACTTAATACTATGTGTGTTCTACAAATGTCTAGAGAAGCCCTTCAGACTTTTAGGTTACAAGGTACAGACAAACTTCTAGGTGCTTGAATGCAGTGAAGAATACCGGGTTAATTTCATGGCTGACATAAAACTTTGACACAAAATTAATTTAAAAATGGGGGCAAGCTCGGAGGAAATTCTGTCATTGACAAAAAGGCATAAAAATATGTGCTGTCATGTGGTAAGCAGGCAACCCTCACAGACAAGAGAAAAGGAGAGAAGACAACAAAATGCACTCATGAAGGCCTGAATGATGAAGCTGAAACCTTGAATTGGGCAGATCTGGAACTTACCACAAACCTACACGCAGTGAGAACATGGTGATCCAATTGAACACTAAGTTCTCTACCACCAGAAGATGGTCAAGATAAAGGCATTAGAAAACATAAAGGAAAGAGGAGACCACCATGCAATAAATATTATTCTCCTAGAATTGCTGACACCAGGGGAAGAAGGGTGAACAACCATCTTGCACTACAGATCTAAGACAAGAGAATCCTTAAGATGGGAGGCATCACACAACCCAGATGCTAAAACTTCTCTGGATGGAGAAAAACAAGCAAGCTAGCAACCAGCCAAGCTGCATGGGGTTTATAGGGAGCTCCATGTACTATGGGTAACCCATTATGAATATTTCTTTTGTCCTCTGTTAGACTTTCTTGTGATAAAGAAAATGTAACATGATTTCTATTGAACATGGAAGTATACCAAAGATCCAGATGTGACAAAGATCCATGCATCATTTACACAAGCTTTTTTCTACAACACTTTGGATGGAGTCACATACCCTCAAAATCAACACAAACCATGCTCATCTATCACCGGACACGGCTATCAGCCAACATTGATGGTAATGATGCAACGGGTATTTGACAGGACGAGCGCTGGTCCAGCAACACCTCTCAACTGCTGACATACAGTTATGTGTTATTCTGCACCACTCACAGTTCTTGAAGCTCTTGATTCAGGTCAGTAATCTTTGAACGATCCAGAACTATCACTGGAAGGCTCTGTTCCATCTGATTTTACTCATGCAGAGACCATGGGTCTTACTGAAGAGGGCAGTCTCTGCAGCTACAGAAGCACAAGCATGCCGTGTATCTGGTGTTAGTAAAGCTTTTGACACCGCTTCCCACAACAGTCTCCTGGAGAAACTGGCGGCTCATGGCTCGGATGCATGTACACCGCACTGGGTAAAAAACAGCTGGACAGCTGGGCCAAGAGAGTGGTGGGGAATGGAGTTCCGTCCAGGTGGTGGATGGTCACAAGTGGTGTCCTCAGGGCTCAGAACCGGGGTCTGTTCTCTTTAATATCTTTAACAATGGTCTGGACGAGGGGATGGAGGCCCTCTCAGTCAGTTTGCAGGGAACACCGAGTTCGGCGGAATGTTGAGCTGCTTCAGAGTATGAAGCTCTACTGAGGGATCTGGCCAGGCTGGATTGATGGGCCAAGGCCAATGGGATGAGGGTCAACAAGGCCAAGGGCCGGGTGCTGCCCTTGGGTCACAACAACCCCCTGCAATGGGTTGTCGTTCTTCTCAGCAAAGAACAGTTGGCAACTGCTCAGTGGAAATGGACCTGGGCGTGTTGGTCAACAGCTGGCCGAAGATGAACCAGTGTGTGCCCAGGTGGCCAAGAAGGCCACCAGCATCCTGGTTTGGGTCAGCACTAGTGTGGCCAGCAGGAATATGGCAGGGATTGTCCCCCTGGGCTGGGCACTTGGGAGGCTGCACCTTGAAGTGGGGAAAGGTCTAGAGCAGGAGTGTGGTGAGGAGCGGCTGAGGGACCTGGGGGTGTTGAGCCTGGAGAAAAGGAGGCCCAGGGGAGACCTCCTGGCTCTCAACTACTCCCTGAAAGGAGGTTGGAGCCAGGTGGGGTAGGTCACTTCTCCCAAGGAACAAGTAATAGGACAAGAGGAAACAGATCCAAGTTATTCCAGGGGAGGCTGAGGATGGACATGAAAATGTCTTCCCTGCAAGGGTTGTGAAGGTCCGTCCCAGGCTGGCCAGAGCAGTGGTGGAGTCCCCATCCCTGGAGGGGTTTCCAAGCCGTGGAGATGTAGAGCTGAGGGACATGGGTTAGTGGTGCCCTGGCACTGCTGGGTTAACGGTTGCGCCTGATGATCTTAAAGGTCTCTTCCAACCAGAGCAATTGTATGATTCTGTGATTCTATGACCAGCTGAACTGGGAATGCTCAAAGCGACCCCAGGACCAGCTGAACGGGGAGGACTCCACAGCTGCAACCACACGGCTTAAGAGAATGTGCAACAGCTGGCAGCACACGTTAGGGTTAAGTCTCTTGCAAAATCTGCACCTATTAAACAATGGGATGAATTTCATCCCAACGTCACAAAATTACATCAGTTTGTTGTTTATGCACAAGCTATTGCTTTCCTTTGCCTCCTTGAGTTTATAGTGTTATTTATAAACAAATCCATTTGCACAGAAGTTCGCAATTACAGCAGAACAGTTCATTGAAGAAACTGAAGGTAAATATGTGGAAATATTTACACGAAGCCACTCAAATCTCATAAAGATAAAAGAGAATATAAGTTAAGTTTAAGCACCTTTTTTGTGTTCTTTTCCTGCTCTTCTTGCTTAATACTTGGGGAAAAAAAAACACAACATTTTCTACATGTGCTCAGCGTTTTTATCAAAATTCCTCTTGAAAATCATGTGTCTTTTAAGCTTTTCAGTGGTACTTCCCAACATTAAAAATAGATAAGCTTAAGAGCTTGTGGTGCTTGAAGTCTGAGTATTTACCTGTGTTAGGAGGTTTGAATGGCACCGTGTCTGATTTAGATTAGATGTGAATTGTGTCATCTTCTTTTACCTCAGTATCAAGTACATTTGTGGTTTTTGATACATAGCAAGTATTAAGTGTAGCTATTATTCAATATGGAAATGCCTATTTTTGGCTATTTAATGAACAGGTGCACACTTAATGTTTCATCACTTGCCAACAGCTCCCTACAAGAGGACTTGATATTTTAGCTTTTCCAGTAGAAATAACAAAGTCATTGCTTGCTTCATTTTATTCATTCCTTCCATAGAGCAATGTGTGATGTAACATTTTTCAAGACATTAAGAAATGCAACAGATATCGAAGAACGACATAAGCACTATTAGCAATACATAAAATACCACTCTAAGATTATATTAGGGTGAATCTTTCTGTAACCTGTTCACTTTTTAAGCCTTTTTTTGCATAAGCTTTAGAAAAGGGCATGGTTAGTCTCTCAAATAATGTAAATCAGGAGATTTTTCAAAGTTCAAAATACATCTGAGCTGAAAAATATTCTTACATTTTATTTCAATTTTGCTCATGTTTATTCTTGCTTGTAATTTTTTACATAATTTTTTTACCCCTCTAGTTTTTATACACTTGTTACAACTACTGGACTAGATGACCTCTAGAGGTCCCTTCCAGTCTAAAACATTCTATGATTCTAAGGACACTGCAGAAATGATCCAGCACCACCTGATGAGAGCTTGAGTCTGCATGATACTTTAAAGGTACAAACAGGACATATCGGAGGACTGCCCAGGTTAGGGCAGGACACAGCTTGTGAGTATATTATACAATCAGAATTGTTTGTGTTGGAAAAGATCTTTAAGATCATTGAGTCCAACTACTAACCCAGCACTGCCAAGTCCACCACTAAACCGTGGCCCTAAGCACCACATCTACACATCTTTTAAACACCTCCAGATGTTTAAAACCAATTCTCCATGTGGCCTGTTTCAATGCTTTATAACCCTTTAGGTGAATAAATTTTTCCTAATACCCATCCTAGACCTCCCCTGGAGCAACTTGAGGCTGATTCCTCTTGTCCTATCTCTTGTTACTTGGGAGAAGAGACTTAAATCCACCTCTCTACAACCTCCTTTCAGATAGTTGTAGAGATTTATAAGGTCTCCTCTGAGCCTCCTTTTCTCCAGACTAAACAACCCCAGTTCTCTCAGCCACTCCTCATAAGACTTGTGCTCTAGACCCTTCACCAGCTTTATTGTCCTTCATCAGACACGCTCCAGCACCTCAATGTCCTTGTAGAGAGGGGCCCAAAACCAAACACAATATTTGAGGGGTGGCCTCACCAGTGCCTAGTACAGGGGGATGAGTCTCTTCCTAGTCCTGCTGGCCATTGATACAAGTCAGGATGCTATTGGCCTTCTTGGCCTCCTTGGCTTCCTGGGCACACTGCCAGCTCATATTAAGCCAGGTGTTGACCAATACCTGCAAGTATCTCTATCAGAGATAGTAGAGGACATTGTTTTAACTCCTCTTGGATGGCCCAGAGAAAGTGACACCTGGATTCCTCCCATCATTTGATGAGTATTTTAACTTGAGTATTACAGGATAAATGGGATGGGAATATTACTGATTACTTTGGAAGTGGCATGGCTTGAAGCCTGCATGATATAAACAGAAAATATGTTTTGAAAAATGCCACATAACTCAGAAGCTTCAGTGAATATCTAGAGTCATACAGTGCAAATACACAGCCCACTATGGAGCAAACAGCATACTGCCAAGGGAAGGGTGAAGGAATTTACCCTTAGATTCTCCAGTTATTGTTTGATCTCAAGCAGTTACACTGTGCAGAATTCTGACTATACTCCATACCCTACAGCACTGGGTGATGAATGTCAGGAATATATGAGCTCTATGGTATTTTTTAATTTCTTAAACTGAAAAAATAATGTAAGCAACTTGTTTTGGGAACAGTAATTTAGCTGAATTACATCTATTTACAGAATTAGGTATTATATAATTTGAACACAGATACCTGTAGATGCATTAGTGAGCCAAGATTAAATGCATAAAGGAATAATCTTTGTTACTATACTGCACCTCTCTGTAGTATATTTTTGGATACTGCTTAGGTAATTAAAAACTTTATGAGCAGTTCATTGCAGAATAGTAAAAATGTGTTAAAATCCATTAGCACAGATTGAATATATTCATGAAGTGCTTCTTTGGTATAATAATGAAATTCACTTCATTTTTTTTCCTCTCCTTTTAGTTAGAAATTGTTCCATTGGAAAGAGATAATAGATTGAGTAAATTGTTAATAAAATGCAGTATAAATGAAAACAATTATTTTAAACGAAGTCATGCAAGCTTTTTATTTATGCAGCAACTTTTATCTAATAAAAAAGTCTGTGCTATTCTTAGGGAAAAATCCCAGCAACATAGCAGATGTGAGCTAGATAAACTTATGCTCCCAGAGAGGTACCTGAGAAGATGCTATTGTGAATCCTTGTGCTCCTAAAAAGCTGTCATATTTTTAAATAACGAATCTACACAATAGAATTCAATAACATTTTTTATGTCATTCGTTTCTTTCATTGCTGATTTCATGTGCATTTTGTAAGTAAGTTTCTTTTTCTCTTGCTCATGAACAGGCCAGAACACACAGACAGGGAAGTGTCCCTCAGAGGGTGACTGCTAAAGGTAAAATATAGTGGCTCTTAATGGGCTCAAAGAAATACAAACCTAGAAAGGAGTGAAGTCCACTGTAATGCAGACGTTATTTGCACTCTGAATGTCTGGAAATTTTCCTCAGATTTTAATAAGTAGCCATGGTCTTGTTAGAATCAGCATCAATTGCTGTATGCATTGGAACCAAAAGCTCCATAAAATTAAGCTATGAAAGCCAATTACAAAATCCAAAGTGTCAACCGCTTTGTCTTCCCCAGAACTCAGGATGATGTGTATAGCAAACTTGAAATTATGCTGACAAATTTCTTTGGAAATCTTTCCCAGTAACCTGCAATGCCGTATTTGTTTTTCTTTTTATGTTACACAGCCATTGAAATGAAAATTAGAAGCTCAAAGGGCAAACTAATGTATTACAGCAATTTGGTATAAGATATTTGAAACTAAATAAGCACAGACCAACACTACTATAAATATGTTATTATTAAGGTCAAGTATAATTGATACGAAACCCAGGTGAATAAAGGAATAGTTGTCTTTCCACCTACTGAGGGTGTACATGGCTTTTATTTAAAAAAAACCAACTAGTTAATGATGTAATTTTATTTTTTTTCCTAGACTTTTCTGTCTCCAAATTAGTTTTGAGGGACTCCACGGTTTTACCTTACAAAAATTTGTAGTCTTAAATTAATTAGTCTGTTAATTTGTAGTCTTCCTTCTCAGTGTTTCTCAAGAGTTTCTTCCTTTTTAGTCACATCTTTCCTAACTGAAGCAGTGCATCTCCATTTGGATACAGGCTGCACAGTCTGGCAGAGCTGGTGGATCAGTCGCTCTGCAGACAATACACAAAGTTACACCTGGCAAGTGTAGATACATCTGTATGGAGATTTTTCACCTCAGAGCTAGCTGTCCTATATCTTTCTTTCTCCGATGCCAAGTGTATAACTTACTGCCTGAAAGCATTCAGTGGTCACAGCTCTTATTTACTCATGGATCATACCTGATTCCTGGACAGAGTATGCAATATGCTTACTATCGGGGCGAAAAAAATCAGAACAGGATTGGAAGTGGGGGACCAGGAGGTAGTATTGTATCTAGAGGTGACCTCTCTCTTTAGACATCTATAACTTTTGGGGATAAGTTGCGTTTTTGAGTATGGCCACTGTTCTCCAAAGCCAGCTGCAGTAGAAGCCATGCTGGAAGGTGAGAGGCTACCTCCCGCTTTGGGAGCTCAGCTGGGGCTGCTCTGAGAAGGGAGGCTTATAAAGGGTTCCGTTCACACCCCTTAAGAGCCTGCCATGTGTGCAGCCCCCTCTTTGCTTCAGGTGACAGAAACTGTCCCCCATTCCCTTACCCTGCCTCTTGCGCTGACCATTAACAAGCAAGTACTTGTATAAGCATTAACAAACAGGTACTGACAATATTAGCAGACAGCTACTTGTCCACATTCTACGTAAGAGCATTTACCATCTCCTTAGTCCAAAACAAACTAAAGCGTCTTTTTCTTAAAAGGATCTTAAACTCCAGTGCACTATTACAGTCCCTGAAGCAGTGCAGACATTAAACAGAAAGATTTAAAGCCAGGGGTTCCCAGTTGTTCACTGCTGCTTTGGTGGATATCAGATTAATGTGGATAAGAATTGTTAACAAGATGTAAACTTTGGAGCAATACCCATAAGTGGAACTGCTACATTAATAGCCATAAGGAAACTGTTGTGCTCAGAAACATAGAATTACATTTCATTTTAGGCTTCAGTCCATAATGTAGCTATGTAGTACATAGCTATCTCTGTGCATAGCTCTTCTGTTTCTGGTTCACTGCTTTGAGAATGCTATAGGAGGCAGAGTACACACTGTTTTTCAAATTTCATCATGACTCAGAACACTTCCTTGTGCCAGCTTGGACAATGCATTCTCCACGTAATAAGCTTGCCACACATTATGCAAATCTGAATTTTAAAATGTTATTGGGGAAAAAATAAATATTTAAACCTCAGTTCTTGCCTCTACAACATCTTAGTTGTAGTCAACCAGTTGCATAGAAAAATAAACAGGTTTGAACACCACCTGAACTGCTTACAAGCCTTATTTTACTTCTGTATCAAATGGATTTGTCTTTCCTCCCTCACATTAATATACTATGTGTACAGTTGCTAGATAGCATAGATTTAGTTAAATTACTTTGCTTTAGTAAAACAGATAAACAGTAGGTATAATATTGCCTAGTATGAATATATGAAGCCAAAAGTAAGTTGCCCCTAGGATTTGTTTAAATCTTCCGTAACTGTATAGAATGATTAATCTACAGAATCAAATAAGTTTGTTTCAAGAGACTCACAAAACTTCATTTGTTGCTCGAAATATAAGAAATATGAAATCACTTATTACTTTGGATTAAATCATACCTATTGCCAATTGAAATGGCAGAGTTGGCCCACTGAATTCTGGATGTTATGGCAGCAGGAATACTGAGATGCTTCAGAAGAGATAGAATTAAATTTGCTGGAAGAGAGATGCCAAACGCGAAGAGTGCTGTGCAGTACTGTGACTTAGGAGTCTAAGCTTTTCATTATTAAAAATAGGCATTATGTAACTGCCTTCTTTTGGATAGCAGATCATCCATGTATCAATATTTGTTATTCGTGAAAATTTGCTGAATACACTGGACAAGCAATTCAGTAGCTCTTTAAATTAAATGTATTTATTCTTTGCTGTTAGCATTGTTTGGTTGCCTACCTATAGCTTTTTTTCTTTTTTTGTTGATGATTTAGTCATCGAAGATATAAGTCACACCCTTCTAGTAGGAGCCTCTGGTGGTTAAACATCAGACTAAAATCAAATTTAGAAAGATTACCCATTGGTTTTCAGCCTGCTAACAGGAAAGTTTGGGGATCTGTGCACTAATTTTAAAGGCTTTGAAAGGTAACTAAAGAAAAAAGCAAATCTATTTTTGGTAATTTAAAATTTACCATTAGAAACTTATTAGGGACCCAAACATTTTCTTTTATTTTATTTTTTAAGGGAAGAAAACCTATTGTCAAACATGTGGCAACCTAATCTGTAATTAACAGATCTTAATACTTAATTCACAGAAATGTTTGAATAGTGGGTTACAGATTTCCTTCATTTTACTTATTTAATTTTGCCTCATTAATGGCTGCAATATATTTGAACTGGTTTTAACATTTTTGAGAAATTACTCCTTGCATAGGTAATGTGCTTAAAATACATTTTCAAGAGATTCTCAAGAAATGAAATGAAAAATTGCTTCTTTTAGAAGACCTTTTCCTTTGCATTGTCTGAACCTGATGCTTACAATAATTTCCCCAGTATAAGCTAGTAACTTTTATTTGTTCCTTTACAAAAGCAGTCAGTCATGTAGATAATGGCAATGAAAAGTACTGTAGTAAGTCACTGCCATTAAGGATTCTGAAAAATTTTCATTAACAATATGTTTATTGCATTGTGTGAACAAAAGAAAAGCATACAAGAATCAGTAAAGCAATGAATATAGTTAATATTCCAATGGAAAAGTAGGAAAAGTGAATTCCACAGTGGTAACTTAACAGTTACCCCACACTTTCTTCCAAGGTTTCAGCAATACTAAACTTAACTGAATATACCTAAAGAAAATAACTTTAACATTATTAAGAATGGATTGAATTTTTACAGATTATCAGTCATTGGGTTATTACACTTATGCATTTATGTTGCTGATGGGATGATAGCAAGCTGACTTAGCCAAGTGTTGATTTAGTAACATTTTTTCTCTAAAAGAAAAAAAAATCACTTCTTTTGAAATACCCCATAAGCTATAAGAATATAACTTTGAATAACTAATGAAAGCAGGCAGCTGTATAGACGTAAATCTCTGGTCAGCATGGTTTGCTGTCCCAAAATCCACAGATGAAGTTGTGCCCTAACCAATGAGGGAAGGAAAAAGACAAGATGAAGAGAAGGTAGGACTATATCCTGGCTTTGTAAGACAACTGTTAAAGGCAGAATTCAGATTAAAAGGGTCTTAAAGAATTCTCTTACTGGCCTTGAATATCAAACTGAATGGAACTAGTATTTATGATTAAATTTTTATATATGGAAAGAAAGTGTTGAATACACAATGCTGATAAAACTGTTCTGCAGCTGAATCCAGAAGCCTTTGGTTATGAATGGGAAAATTCCTGTACTCCTGTACATGACTTAACCTCCTGTACATGGCTTTAAAAGCCATGAAACTTCACATGGTACAAATGGGGTTTTGTGTTTTTCTTCAGCCTTCAGATCTATTAACTCACAAGACTGACCTGCTGTTTCTAAACCTCTGGGTAAACTAAGGAGTACTTCCTGCTGTTATCTTTGAGAAAAGACTTCACTGTCTTCACATCCAGGCAAGCTGAGGCCCAGTCAAACGTGACAAAGGAAAAATTTCCAAAGCTCACATTTACCAAGAAGTCTGAGACTGCCATGTTTCACATTTTTATTTTCTTAAATGGATTTTAAAGAGTGTGAGACACCTAAATATAGTAATATTTTTGAAACAGTTGTAAAACCCAGTGATATTTCCCAGTATACCACATAGAAACCTGGTGTTCCTTTTTCATCTTCCCTACCTTTTATGTTTTCAAAGCAAACCTTCCATGAGGTTATCGTGAATATGTAAGTTTATGGAATTTCATAGTCACACCTCATATGAAATAAGTATGGTCATATGAAATACTTATGCCAAATTAGTTCTGCTATGCACAGCAGAAGAGGCAAGTGTGAACTCCATGTTCTGCAGTAAGAAGTACTGTAGTAGAATAAGCTTAGCAACATAGAAATAACGTGTGTATGTAAAACCAGCTGTTGTTTTGGGAACTGTCGAGACGATGTAGACAGTAGAGGAAACCAGTCTATTAATGCCCAATGTAATCTTAGAGGATACTTAAAAAATATATCTTTAGTACTTATTCCTCTCCTCAGCCGGTGTGGTTGTTCTGCCGTATAACTCGCAAAGTCGAGGCACTGCTTTCTACTGAAATAATTAATGTGCCACAGCAAAGGTAAGAAATGTTTCCTAGAAGTGAAAAGTGAGTATTTTGCAAAAAGTGACAGGGATTTTATTCTTAAATGACATTATTCAATGTATTATTGGGAAGGAGAAATACAAGTACAGTTTGTTTTACATAATGGTCCAAACTTTCTCTGAAGTAGCACAGGTTGTCACAGATAGGATTTCCTTCTTGTTACAGAACAAACTTCTTTAATCCCAGCCTGCACTTCTTACAGCAGCCTTTTTTCCTAAGGAACATTCTGTGTAACTGAACTTGCTGTGGTTAAAAATGTGGCTGCTACCAGCAGTCCAGGAAAGACAGTCACTGGAATACTCTTCAGCTGTGTTGCTCTTCTTGCTCGAGCAACTCTATGTCTGGCTAAGAAGTATTCAGTGGCATGGCTCATGATGTTTCTTGCACTCAGAGCTCCTTACTTTGGAAAGAATGAAAGAAAACCTGTACTTTTGTTGGTTTTGTGTGTCTTGATTATTTTATTTTTGGTTTTGTTTCATTTCAGCACTCCAGCATCCTGTACATCTATAAGACTTGACCTTGCATTTTCTGTCCCTGTATTTTCTTCCAGACCATTATAAATGCTTTCAGAGATCCCATGATTCCCCTGATTTTTCAGCCATGGGAGTTTGTATCTCCTTTCTTTTAGTGGGTATACGTGCTGATTTGAAATACATAATGTCTCATCTTTCCTCAGCCTTTCTTGAAGTAGTACCAGAACACCAATACCATAGTAGTAGTAGCAAGTAATTTGTCTTCATGGAAAGATGCTGAGAAATAGGAAGAAGTGCAATAAGACACAACATGGAGAAATAATTGTCGAAAATTCAGGCTTAGGACTGAGAAGGAATGATTAAGTTGAATGTTCAGAAACCTGTTTAAACCATTCATAGCTGTATCAAATTATTGATGACAAATTTGGAAAAAAAAGCTCATTATCCTACTGACTTTATGCTACGTGCAAAAATTATTTTAGGCATAATTCAAACCCCTGAAAAGATCTGCACAAAAGATCCCTGATATTCTCCTTTGAGTAAACAAAAAATAATTAAAAACAACAAAACCAGATCTTTTTCTTTCAGCAAGTAAAATTCACTATTCCCACTCTGTAGAATGTGGTGAAACTTTACCCTCTTCTCTTGCAGAAATTACTCCTGCTAGAACACACACTTTGATGAGACTGGAGGATCATCTGGAAAATAAAAAACCCTGTACCTCCCATAAATATTGCTATTTGCTTTCAAAAAGACAAAAAGAAATCAAAGTATTAAAATTCAAATTTTGAAAACAAATGGCATACAAGTCACATTTGCAGGATCCTTTTTAAAGCAAACATTGATTTACTCATTACAGGCAGTAAGTGATGTAGCGCTGCCTACATACCACTGCACATTACCTAAAATATAAATTTTACTATACTATGACATAGTAGACTCAAGATAATGCTGACCAAGCCTATGCCATTCTGGTAACAGAAACTGAACAGTGAACAGGGATATTCTTGCAGTTTGCAATATTCTTGAAATAAGGAACCTTCTTTTTGTAGGATGCATTTCTCCTTCTGCCAAGCATCCAGTTAAGCAGCTGCATGCAGACCTTGAATCAATTTTTATAACAAAGAAGAGGACAGAGAAAAAAAAGGAATTTCAAGTAAGCAGTCAATAAAAGTTAAGAAGCAACCTTGAAGTGAAATAAAAAGCCAAAAGGATGTTAGAACTTCAAAACAAAATCAGGCTTCCTCTTCAATGTGTGTAAGTGAAAAGGATATTTGATCCTTTCTACATCCTTGAAGTACCGTGGCTGAAAGTAATGCTTTGCACTGTAATGCTTCATTAGTTCAAAGTGCTGTGTAAACATTAGCTAATGAAATCTCATAGTATCTCTGCAAGGCAACCTCTAATAGAGACACATTTTCTTGTCCAAGGACACAGACCAAGACATATACTGGATGGGAACCCTTATTTTCTACCCTGTGATCATTTCCTTTACCCTATAGTGGTTTTTATTCTACTTCAAGTACATGTTGAGAATGCCCTCAACTGTCAACAAATAACAGGTAGCAAAAATAAATGGTTTTATTGGAAGTATTAGATAAAATTTAGAACTGTAACTGTAACAATTTAGGTTTTCAACCATTAAAAAAAAGCATCATTTTCTTTCTTCACTTCAATTCATGCAAAATTGGAAACACAGGGTCATAAATCAAATCCATCATTTTTATAATGTTATTGTTGTGACAATTTTCTGCATGACTATACAGAACAATGTGCTTCACTTTATAGTTCACAGGCAAATCAACTACAGGCAGGTAAGGTGCTAAATATATTAGGCTAAGTTGAGCTGATCTCACAGAGTCTGAACTCATGTGAAACTGAATGGACAAATGCTTCAAATCAAAGTCCCAAACTCAGCAGAAAAACCCAGCTCAGAATACAGCATAGTTCTGCAATGTTTCTATGTATTGTTCAGTGAACCTGGTTTTTGTAGCAAACGTAAAGCCAGGGAAGTGTGCCTGAATAATGTTTTCTTTGCAGAATTTAGGTAGCTCTGTATGCTAAGGCATGCTGAATCCTGAGAAAGACTACAGAAATTATTTCTCTCTTTCTTAATCCCTATTATATGAATACTTCAGATCATCAAATATTACTATATTGAAAAGAACTGCTGTGTTTGCATTATTTGTCATATATTCATATCTGGAGTTATGTGCATGCGACCTCCGGCTTTATTAAGCAAATATATAGGTATTTCTCGGCTATGAGAGGTATAAGTTAATTCCTCATGTGAAAGCATTGCAGCATTGGTTTTGTCCCTTTCTCATCTGAGTTGCTTTTATGGAAGTTTTCTGTAGCGATAATCCACATGATCACCTGCGATGAATCACCAGCAGTAGTTACCACTGTTGTTGCCACTCAGTGGAGACAGACCAAGGACTGAACTGAACTGATCTGTCAGTAAAACTGCCTCGCACCCCTCAAGTGCCAGCGTTAAGGCAGATGAGTGCATGAGCACGGGTCCTGACAGCAGTCAGATGGCTGTGGCATGGTGTGCCTAGCGCTTGTCTGGAGCTAGGCACACTCCTGCAGACTTAAAAATCTTGATGTGTATCATGGTATGATATACAAATGTGAATTAAGCATGGCCTAAGTACATGCCAGCCTCCTGCAGTACCTGGCAGCTCTGGAGAGGGCTGCAGACTCCCAGGGTACACAGGGAATTAGCCAGCCATTTCCCCCCTTCCCCACCTTCAGGCTCTGGCATGGGGTGGAGACTGACACAAGGCCACTTCCCTATCCTAGAGGAACCTGCACATTGCCTTGTACCCTCACAGTGTCACACTACTGGCAGACATAGGGTATGACTCAGCTGTGGGTGTGCATGTGTGCCTATGTGTGGGGCCGTGCATACAAGTATGCGAGAGATATATACACATATATTTATATATATGTATAGACGTACGCACTTCATAAAAACAATAATTCAATGCTAACAGAAGCTCTACAGTGAAAACCGACTGACGGATTCTGGAGCAGTCTAGATTCAAAAATTCACCCTTTTAAAACTAGTAGAGATAGAGACTCCTTGTGGGATTTTCCGAGAGAAACATCATTAAACACTAATAGGAAGTGGGACCTGAAGACCTTAAAGAGAAAAGAAATTGGAATTTCAGCATTAGGAATAGCCAAGAGAAGAGAAAGTAGAATGAAAACAAAAGAAATAAAATGACAAAAAAGGAAATATAAAACATTCAGTCTTTTCTCAAGACTCATCTAAGCTACTGCAGATAAAGCATATGTAGTGTAGGTCAGAACTACTCAACAAGCTAAATTGCTGTTTTCATCTTAGTGCTTCTTTATTACACACTTTGTTTCATTTTCCTTGTATTTCACCGGATTTTTTTTCCAGGTTGAACTATTAAGAGATGCCATTGGACATATAGACAAAAGTGAAGTGACCAGTGACATTTCCTACGAGAGCAAGCCTTTTATAAATAAATACATTTAAAATCTTGTAATTCTTTAAGACAGAGAGCAGGACATTTTTGGGAGGAAGATAACAGACATGTAATAGTGAATGAAAACATTAAAATTTTTAATGCAGTTTTTATGTAGTAAAAATGAGGTCCAAACGTGAAATTGAAAAAAAAACAATGTGTCTGCTCCAGAGGAGTTTTATTTACTGATAACATTTGAGGACCTGTGTCATGAACTGTATGTTACAGCACCACAAACTTTCAGAGCTTTAACCCTTACTTCAGGTTCAAACTATCCTTGAAATAAAAATGTTGTTTCGGTGTGGTTTACATATTAATAGGACTTCTGTTAACTTCCTGAGGGTGACCTTTTAGAGTTCTTTCAAAACTGGACATATTTACTGTCTTCTTTAGACAATCTAGCTTTCTGAATGGCTGCATGCATGCATCTGCCTGATGCTTCTGCAGAATTCGAATGACTTCTGTTAGTTACCATGGGGACATGAGCAAGGACCATGAGATGCATAGCAACAATGCTCCTATTTTTGCCATTTTTGCTTTTGTGACAAGGAAAGAGGAACTACAACATATAGTAGAGTTTTTTCTTTCTGTTTATCTTTTTCTCACATGCACATACTGACAAAATGTGTGCTCCCTCTTAGTTAACACATAATAGATACATGTTGGATCTTTAAAGCAAAACATGAAGTCAGATTACTATGTTTTTAGGTCCCTAAAGGAAGAACAGGAAATGATTATAAGAACTATTATACTTTTGAAATACAAACTTCTTAAACAATCTTGAGGCAGTAAAAGACACCTGAATTATGTCACTTTTTAAAAGAAATAAAAAAGAAAACAAACTTCGGATAAAATCAAATATACATACGCACGTGCATATCTTGAGAAAGAGATATCTAGTCTTTAAAAGAATGAGGACTATTTTACCCTAGAGTTGTATAAATTGGACAAACATCAATGGAACGGATTGACGGTTGTAGTCTTGATTTGGATTTGTTTTTAGAAAAGAAATAGTGCTCTGGTAATTTTAAAAACAGGAAGCTCTTAGCTTAATATTTTAAGAGAGGATTTACCAACTGTGGTCCTCAGATTCTGTTTCTCTCTCCTCCCCCCTGTTTTAGACTTCCCTCTCTGGTTCTTTCTATATCACTAGTAATGAATTTAGCATTGATAAAAGTACAGTTTCCCAGGGAGATACGTCACTCAGTGGCAAGACAGAAATTAATGTTGCTTAGTTACATGCTTTTCTTCATTCTTTTATATAATTAGTACGAAAACCTTGATTTTATTAGATATAATTTTAATAGGTAGATCTAACAATGTTCTCAAAAGATAAAGACAACGAAGACTTGAACTCTGCTACTGGCACACTTCAAGCCTTCAGGCTGCCACAGCTTGCTATGCTCAAGATCCCTCCTCCGCTGAATCCTTAGATGAACAAATGTTCTGTCATTAGTTATTTCGGTGCCTCTATTGAGCTGCTATCATTTTATAAAAAACATCTAATTCTCCAAGGAATAGATTGCTCTAAAAGTCTTTCAGACACAAAAGCAATAAATAACTAATTAGGTCAACAAGAAGACATGGCAGCTTTTAACTGCCTACATGACAACATTGATGTAGAAATACCCTGACTTGTGATTTCTAGGGCAGCAGGAGTTGTTTTAGTAAAAGGGGCAAAGTCTTCATTGTGCTTTGAGAAGTTCACAGAAAAAAAAAAAAGCAGGCACCTGAGACACAGACTAACAATCTCATGTGGAGGATTCTTGGGAACATAATCCAGAAACCAACCCTTTGAGCATCTTTCTCTCTCACATATGGATGGACTATGGCCCCTGTCCCAGCAGACAAGTACCACATGGCAAAAGCCTGAGGTTGTTTGCAAAAATATGGCCTATAAAAGGGGCAGGAGAGGTCAGTGTGTATAATTAATGTCAGAGTGAATCTGAATTTTCTTTTCTAATAGTGTTTGATTAATTCTTGGCAGCATGAAGACACTGTAGTAGTCCTGATGGAGAATCTGTTTCTGACTATTTATTAGGGCCCATCTAGAGCTACAAACATTAGGTAGATCCAGAAGTAATCACAGCTTTGTAGCTGGCTGTGCCATATTTTACAGTTAAAACAATTTTCTACCACAGAAGCTCACATCACCCATCCCTGTCCCTCCCTTCTCACCCTTAGCACTCATCCAAGAGGTCCCCTGCCAGCAAGTAGCTGATGGAAATTATCAAGGGAGGTGTGTACGTGTCAAACAGCAAAGGAATGGAACAATGGAAATTAATCTGATATTATTGGACAAAACAGTTTTATTGTAATTACATGAATGCAGCAAACTATGTATATATGGCAGATTTTCCACCTATTTATTTAAATAAGAGCTACATTTATGATATCCCATAGAGGATCATAAATATTCAAAGATGTAAATTTTCATTAGTACACTAGCAAGAAAATTTTCAAAGTGATGCACAGGGATTTAACTGCATGAGTCCCATTAATGTCACTACTTTGAAAATTTACTTCCTATGAACTTCTAGAGAGAGGATAGGAAAAAAATGAAAAAGAGTCTGTCATAATTTTAAGAAGATGACAGGGGAAAGCTTGTCATAACTTTGGCACTCTGGTATTTTAACCGGTAAAAGAATAATTTAAATCACATTTTCCAAAGTAAGCTCCATTTTAGGCACAGCCACAGATGGTGATGCTCGATCAAGAGTTTCTGCTGCACATTACTAGACAATGTACTTAGAGACCTTTTCCTTTCCTGTAAGCATTAACTATAGGCCAATTCTGCTTGTCTTCTGGGAAGAGTTAAGTAGGAGCTCTTGGTTTTAAAATTAGAAATCAGACTCTGTATTTAGGGTCTGGAATTTAGAATTCTGGCAGTGGGATTTTATTCTTTTTTTCAGTTTCCCTTTGGCCAGCTACCAAGTTACATTAATGAGACTAGAAAATTTTGTCTTTCATGAAAAAAAAATTATGGGTGGCTGAATTTTAATTCAATAAACATTAACAGTTTTTGTCATGCATAGTATTACCAATATGGTTTTTCTTTCCCTGAAATATGTTTAAAACAAGTTTTATATTCGTGTCATATTTTTCTATTATGTCTATAATATATGAGAGCCATCACAATTTAGTTAAATATGTATAGTTTTTCTCAAAGAATGCTTCAGAGATTGTGGCAATTCATGCATCACTGGTAATTTTGCATTTCAGGGATGAGCAAGGAAAACCATCGGAGAAGTCCCTGCACTGAAGTTAAAAACTTAGAGACTCAAGAGGTTAAGGGGGACTATGCTAACTAATATACACTTTGCATGGTCACCACTACAGAAAATATTCAAGGTGAATGGACATTATAGGCCTGATTTCAGTATATGGATATGTATAAAATTGCAAATTCACAATTGCTGGTTCAGTTCTGCATGGTTTCTTGAAGATAAAAAGAGCAATTAAAGAAGATGTAGATAGTTCTAACACAGTTGTTTCTTTGTGTCAGTCTCTGCCGTAAAGAATGAATGGCATTTTCTGTGTTAGGCTTGCTTTGCCTGTCAGTAATGATGAGGAGCTTTTAATGATTGAGTTACCATAAGAAAAGATGCTGAAAGAAACTGATAATTGAAAAGCTTCAAGTCAACAGGCCTAAATGATAGACACCATAGAAATCAGAGCCGGTTAAGTTTGAGAGGACAGAGCAGCTAATAAAATGTACAGGCTTTAATTAAATATGCCTAGTATATCAGTAACTTAGAGGGTGGCAAATTTTATGTCTCTAATTAAAAAAGCTTCAGAAATGATCCAGGAAGTTACAGATGAATAAGCATTGCAACCGTATCAGGAAAGTAAAACAATAAACACCTGAAAGACAGAGATGTGATAAAGTTTAGCCTGCAGACTTTTCTGAAGAGTCTCACTGATGTACTAAAATTCAGTGAGTGCCACCAAAGTCATAGATAGCAGGCAGTTTATTCAGTCTTCTGACAAGGCCTTGCACATGAAATTAGTAAGGAAAGTACATATTTGTGAACTAAAGCCTTACTAGGGATCAAAATTTTCGAAGAGACAGAAGTGAAAGACTAGAATTAAACTGTCCGTTTCTGCTGTGGGAAAACATGGACTGTCTAAAAATCCCATCCTGAGATCAACATGTTCTGGTATAGTCATGGTTTGGAGTAGCAAAGTAAACAGGTTGCATAAGTTATGTAGGCTACAGAAGAGTAGAGAGGACTGTGAGGAACTTCAGGGAGACCAGACACTGAGCTCATAGAGAGCATTACGTTCAATACTGCTGAAGGACAGAAAATATGCACTGGGGGGGAAAAAAATTAGGTTCCTCATATACTTTAAACAATTTTAAATTAACTTTTCTCCATTTCAGGGAGGAAGGATGCAAATGCAAGGAAAATGAGAGATGGTACATTATAAATTGTTAAGTGGAAGTATCTGCTCAGAATATTTTTCAATAGACTATGGAACTCATGGCTGCTGCAAGTGATCAAGGCTGAGAATTTATAAAGATTAAAGAGGCTCTGACTTACATTTTACAAAAACAAATTAAGACAATAACCTTTGTGCAGAATTATAGTGGCTAATTCTTAAAAAAGAGGAGCAAAGAAATTAGAGAGATTTAACCTTGTGTTGGCTAGAACTTGTCTTTAAAGTGGTAAATCTGCCTGTAGTTGGGTTTTATTTTCTTCACAGCAGTAACTAGTTGTGCAAACAGACTGGTGTTTCTCGATCCAGAAAATAATTTCTGTAATTTGATTTTTTTTTCAGCTTCTCTTCTGGTTACTCAGATTCGTTTGTTCAAATTGCAGAGGAGGGAGTGGCAAAGTCAAAAGAGATCAAAGAGTTAAGACAGAGCCTCATTTCTTTGCCTTTTTTACTGTCTGACTGAAGGAGAGTCAGCACTCACCATCACAATTGCAGCCACAGCTGGGAAACGGAGCAACTGGGAAGTGGAAGGAAGATTAATTTTAAATCTGATCTCTGAAGAAATAGGAATATCACCAAAGGGATCTGGGTCTAGAGTTCAATGGATAATTGTAAAATATTCTAAGGCAATGACCAGTGAAAGCAGGGATGTTTAGACATGGAATTTGAGGGGCAATGAAAGAGGAAAGTATGACAGGAAAGGGCCCAATGTATGGCATAATAAATAATGAAAATATTGCCAAGATAATCATAAGTAGATGTATAAATTGAGAGAATAAGGTGAATCTGGGGTGGGGTAGAAATACAGCCATGAGAAAACAAGTCTTTTAAATATTAGTTCATTCTCACTTGTGTCTTTGGAATCTTGATTTATTTCATTTCATGTGCCTGCTTGCCACCTGAAGGCTCCTCTATCTTCCTGCGCCTTCTATTCTGAGGTTGTGACAAGTGTGGAAGGTACTTCAATTAGAGCAAAAATGAGGTACAAAGCTGTGACTGTTTTTCTCCCTCCCATAGTGACTAGCACATTTTAGGAACACAAACCCAGGGAAAATGCGAAAAATAAAAAGATGTTTTAAATGTATGCAGAGAGAATCAGAGCTGCCCTAGACAAGCAAAGGAAAATTTCCTATCATTAATCTACACAGCAAAGAAGATTATTTTGCCAGTTAATGTTTAAGTGCAAAATATTTAATACACTTCCAGAGAGGCTCTTTACTGGCAGAACAGTAATATAAAGACACTAATGTATCAAATCAAAACGTCAGTCCCCTCCCCCTTATACAGATTCATTTCTCTCCCTCTCTTTAGCTGGCTCCCTCTGCATTCCCCAAGCTTAATCTGCAGTTTGACTTCAAATACAGTAATTCACAATCTCTAGACATGTGCTTAAAATACTGCATATAATTGTAATTCTGAAGAGATTAATACCTTCTATTGATCCCCTATTTCTTCACCTATCTTGGCAACATCTAGTATTTTTTAACAAAAGGAAAATTTATTTGTTTCCAAAAGGGTCCTGGTTTATTGACTATTCACACAGCTGTTAGAACTCACGTTCTCCTAAAAAACACAGTGATAGAGCATGTAGAGTAAATACATGTTTAGTTTTATTGGTTTCAGTTGACAGTGTATGGAAAAAGCTATAGCCTAGAATGAAAGCCTGAAGAAGTGTCTATTGATTTGAAAAGAAAAGCTTTATCTATTAAAAATAACCCTTGCTGTGCACATGCACTTTGTGTCCCAGTTCAATGGGTATGTCTTATAGGCAACATGTACGTCTCCTATACCCTAAACTGTTCTGGTATTTCTTAAATGAATGCTATTTTTTTTTTAAATGTATAGCATGTCCTAACTTAAGTGAACTATGTTTTAATTTGGTAAAGAGTCCTCATCACTGGGGACATTTATCTGGTTATTAGATTAGTGTCTGTTTGTTTTGGTTTTTAAATGAGCACTTAAAATGGAAATGCCAAACTACTGTGAAACAACAGTCTTCATGACATTCTTCAGAGTGTACAGAAAGAGCTTGACTCAAAAAATAAAGGACATCTGCAGATACTTGTTTTTGGCTTAAATATGTCAAAAAATTAGACAGCACAGTGTGAAAATAGAAACTACATAAAGGATTAAGGGAAGCACTTTCTAAAAGGGTTGTGTCAATTCTGTGAAATGCTGAATATCTGTAATTCCTGTTTATTTAAATGAGAACTGATGAGATGCAAAACCTTGCAGTGTATCTAAGTCTTTTTCACAGAAAATATAAAATGGCTCTTTCGTTACCTAGTATATATCTGTGCTGATTTTATAAAAATATGTATCTCTGCCTTCAATGAAGGAAGATGTTTAAAGGCACAAACATACATGACATAGATTTAAAAGGTTGATACTGATGATTCTTTACCTGAAGAATTTGTGAATATGTGTGTAGATTTAGACATACAAATAAGTTATCACCACTTGATATAGTCTGTTAAATGTTTTTAAAGATATAATATACACTATTTGAACAAAAAAAAAATGCCAGCACAATAATGAAAATATTTAGATTGCTATAATATAAGAATGAAATAACTTCTATAGAATAAGACAATATTCAGTCTCACATTGCATTTAGAATTCTCTCAGCCACTCCATAAATAACTTGCTCTATGTGCATTTAAAGCGAATTTCTGGAGCTCTGTTGCATTGATTGTTAATACCAACTCCCTGATGGTGTATTATGTACTAAATGAATCCACCCTTCAGTTATGACATTGAGGCAATATGATCTTGGTCTATGATTTGTGCATAAAATATCAATGCATAATACTGCTAGTTCAAGATGTATTCAGAAAAGAACATAATTTGAAATATCTTTGGTTTTGTAAATTTGAACTAGAAGCTTTTGAATTTTTCCAGTTAACATGATACTTGCAGAAAGATAGGAAAAAAGTATATGTATTGTTGGCTGGCACAGGCTGTGATAGCATTAGCATTTTGGACCATTTTGCAGAGTAATTTTGGCACAAGAGAACTGGATTTCTTTCAGATGGAATTAAACAGGAATCCCTGATTCAGGTGCAGATCTAACGCACTACAAACCCTAATGGACTTTAACCAATGATATGGGCTCAGGGCAGTATCAAATCACATACATGGTGTGGACATTCAATTCTGCAGACCAGGTTAAATGTAGCCTGAAATAAAATGTGCAAATTGCATATAACATTAGGGTTCCAGCCTCAACTGCTTTGATTGAATGCTATGCTACTACTGAGCTAACCTGCTTGCTCATGTAAACATAACCATATATTTGCTTTCAGATCGCCAGCAGCTTCCCTATTGAGGCTAGAAGCATAAATAAAATGAAAATAACAGAATTAAACAAAAGCCTTCATAGTTTTTAGCCATTTTTTTCTTTTCATTAAAACTTCACAGAAGCAAGACCAGGTATAATTAATGAAGAAGTCTTTTCTGAGCCAGGATTATTCTGAAGGATAAGCCTGATTAGTTTTCATCCATTCTTTGACTCATTTCTTGTCAGTTATGTAGAGTCAATGTAAAAAAAATACTGTTTTACCTTTCCATTGAAAAGCTGAACTACTGAGATGAGAAAGCATAGGTTACCCAAACCCAGTGTTTGATTATCAAAAGAAAGGAGGAAGGGTGGTTTTAGGAAAGTATTAATATGAATTTTGCTATTGTTCCCACAGTGCAAGCTTAAATGAAAATAACAAAATTGAGCACAGAAAATTTCAATGCAACAGTGAACCAAGAACCTTTTCTGTATAACCCAATGAGTAATACAAAATAAGAAAAATATGGAGATGTCTTGAGTAAGTAAATTAGATTTTTCTGGGTGCTCCTTTTGTGTACAGAACATTTCCAATGTCAGTACAGGAGGCAATTCCCATTAACAGCATTATTGTGTATGTTTTCAAAAGACAAATGCCTAAATGATAAAAGCCTGTCTTTTTACTTCTAATTTCACTTCATGTTTGACTTGGTGAGATGATATGAACCAGGGAACCAAATTTCACACATAATAATAGTGACTAGCTGAGGTGTAAGAGTACTTTAATTACTTCTGTTGACAAATAATTTATACAGGCTGTAATCTAGCAGGACACTCCTGGTTAGCTGATGAGCATGCTATTAAGCAAAAGCAAGAGTTGACATTTTTCAATCTTTGACAAAAAAATCTTTTGCCATCCCATTGAAACCAGTGATTCAGCAGTGATGCTTCAAATCTTCAATTAAAATGTTCTGTAAAGCTTGGCCACATAAATATAACTTGAATTTTTCCTTTGTTAGTCTCTACTCTCCACCAACATTTTTTACTCAGCCCTTTTCCAGATCATTAATAAAACAGCACAAATACTTTTGCAGCTTGAGTTGTATTGATGCAGATTTTAGTTCCCAGTCCTTTCCACCTTAGATATGTCTACCTTAGATTCTGGCAACAGTCTTCATCAAAGTTTCTAAGCTAGCCCTATATCTCTGTGACTTAATCTGCCTTCCTGTAAACTTTATAGCTACACATCACATTACTCCATTGATTTGTATCAGTCTGCTCTATTTCTGCAGGAGCCATCACGTCAAGATTCCTCTCCTTGCCCGGGCACTGTACCACATCTGTCTTTTGTATCAGATTTTTCACACTGCTGAGAAAGCATTTATGGTTATTTTTGGCCAGCTGCCCACTATGCTTTGCAGAGGACTTGTTTCTTTCAAGAAAAGGACCAAAGGACCTAGCCTGAGGACCAAAGTCACATAGAAATTACAGAAATACCAAATACTGTTTCACTTGCTATTGTACAGAAAACAAAGCACAAAATGTGAGACCTACGTTTTATATCTCAAAGTCTTGAGAGTTTGGAAGTAATTTTGAGAATAGCTTACAAACTGCTGAAACCACCCAGGCACCTGAGTTAGGAGGCTGCACAGGTATATTGAGAGATGTTTAGAGCCAAACTGAGGTGCATTGCAAAAAGGGCAGATAAAGAAACTTCCTTTTTATGAACATAATCAAATCTGTGTTAGTCAGATTAATGTCTGTGCTTTTTTTCAAGGCTTCTGTCTCATAAAATACAGAAAAGCTTTATGAGTTTTTTCTCAATGTAATATGGCATAGTAGTCAGTTATTTTATCAGCTCTTAACATTTTGTGCAACAAATGCAAAGGTGACATGCTATGAAGAAGCAGAGGGTTTAATGTAAACAGCATGACACTCTGAGTCAAGAAACCTAAATTTTCCATCTTGCTCATGAGCTTTGGCAAAATAATTTCTTTGCCTCTCTTTGTTTTGAGCATTATGTAAGTGCTAGTTAATACTGGTAATAGGCAGGAACAGTAGTGAGATTCCTGAATTATATTTGTACAGTGAGAGGGAAAAATGTTTTACTTTCTTCAGTACAGGGAGAGAAAAGAATCTGATTCAGCTTCAGGATTCTCCACGTCAGAGAAAGACCTGGAAAAACATTCTTACAAATCCATATGAAATATATCCTGTAAAAGTGTACTGTATGTGTTCAAGAAGTATTTAAGAATATTAGATGTATATTTTTAGATGACTTTTTACATACAAAAGATTTCATCTATTTTTTAAATGACAGTAACCTAATATCATAATTACGTACAAGAAAGTGTGCCATAGTTACTGATTAGAAAACCATAGCTGAATAATAACCACTCCAGATAGAAGTCTCCCTTTTCACCAGACAGTTCCTTCTCAAGCTTCTGCCTTTCTTTCACATCTTTGCCTATGCAGGTGTCAGGGCTAAGTTGTCAAAGTGTAACACACCTCTCTTATTTAGAAGTCATTCATGTTCTAAAGCTTTAGGAGGATGCACTGAAGCTTAACGAACAAACATATTGTTAGGTCTGCTGTTAGGATCACCTGCAAGCAAATTGGTAGCATGCAGCAGTCTTCTAAGGGGACCCTCAGTTTTTCTAGGTTTTTGTTTCTTCAGGATTTTAAGAAACTCATTTTATCTGCTCCTTTTAAATGACATGGTCAGAGATTTCATACAACACTCAGTCAAGAAGTTATATGCCTGACTCTGATTTTTACTGTACAAATTCTGATATTTTGACAGCTAGTGTATCTGCCATTATGATATTAGAGTGATTGTTGTAGTAGGGGATACTCAATGTCTCTTTAGATGGTTGCAGGGGTCTCTAGACTTCCCTAAGTGATGCACTTGAGGGACAATCACAGGCTAAGCAGACGTTTTGTATGAAAGACCCAGAATATTATATCTATCACTCAATCAAATGAGGAAAAAACAAACAAAAAAAGGCATTAAAAAAAGGCATTGTCTTTCACCTTGCTGGAACAAAATTGTTTTGCAAGTTCTGCATCCACCAGCAAATAAAACACAAAAAAGCTTGCTGCATTTTCTAGCAATTCTCACTGTAATTAAGATACTCTATGTTACTTTTCTGTTAGAGCAACCATTTTGTATTTATTCTTATATGTGAAAAAAGAACATATGGCATTGTAGGTGATAAACTGAAGTTTTTCATCTTTAAACCAAGTGAAGCTACACATCAGTTGAAAAGAAAACAGACCAATCAACAACAGATAGGTGAGAAAGTCTCTAAAGCAGGAGTCATTAGGACATGACCTCAGCAACCGAGTATAAATCCATAAGAGGGTGAACATAAAGGACTAGTACCTGTAGGTTCAGAACATAAATCACAGCCATACTAGACCTTGATTGAAACTAACAAACTATGGTCAGCGGAGACCAATTGTTTGCTTTGCTCTGTAAAGGTTAGTAATGTAGCAACAATGAAGGAGGATGAAGCTATATGAATTTTACTTTTTGAGATTAAACTTGTGAAGCTGTTTGTTTATTTACAGGAATTTATAGGAGTGGCTGATTGCTTTTTTCTTGTTTTAAATGGAACAGCACACATCTCCTGTCTCAAGGGAAAGTAAGACCTTGCCAGCTCACAGGCTTACGAGAATTGCTTTGTTAGAAAAGCTCTCTCTGATTGTTAGAAAGACTTTTCTTTTTCCTACTTACTTCTGCCCATCAATGAAGCAAAATTTACACATACAAAAAAAATCCCTCTGAAAGGTTGGAAGCTACAAAGTTTTCACAGTTGTTTGGAAACAAGTGGGAACAGAGTAAAGAAGTTTTTCCTATGTATCGGTCAGCAAAGAAAAGCCTGTCAGTAAGGCTTTCAGTTTTCTGGTACTGCAGCAATTTTATAATTCCAGTGAGACAGCAAATATGATGGCATTATAAAAATGGCCTTGCTGAAGTAGTCTCTCTGCTTTAGATAGTTTCCCTCCCTGCATTCAGGAGACTTGAGAGATGCTCTCAGCTGCATGTAATAAGCAAGCCTGTAGGTTTCCTCATGCTGCATCTCTAAATCACAGGCACTCCTGTTTCAGTTTTGCCAATCCTGGTGGCCCTGCAGGACCTCCCTGTTGCCTTCAGGCAGTCTGGCTCCCAGCTGAGATTTGCTGAGGACATCTAAGAGCTGAAAGTTGATGCTGAAAGTAATGCTTTTTGTGCAGCTGGGCTTTCTCAAGACTGTGGGGCAGGAGTTGAACAGAGGGATGCCTCCATGAAGGTTTTCCATAGAGTCAAGAAGGAAAGAAAAAGACAGTCCTAACTTCCACAGTATGAGGAAGGAATATACAAAGCAAATGAGATTATTTTCTGTAGGTAGATCTTTCTGTAGGTAGGGTAGAGGAAAGGAAGTTCTTGGAGATCATCACTGGACCACAGGATCATGGTACGACAAACCAGTGGTGCTGTGCAATGACTCAATGTGCCATTTCCATTGCAAGGTTTGACACTGAATTACTGCAGACAATGAAGCCAACCAAAGCACATTGAATGTCAAGCCGCAATCTGTCAGCTGAGAGATTCTCCAGCCATCTGGTTTGACTATCCCAGTCTATAGTGACTGTCTGCCCTACAGGTACTACAGAGATGACAACTCATTTATGCATTATTTTGGTTTGCATCTAGCACAGGCACTAAGAGCAGAGGAGAAGGGATTGCAGTGTAGACATTTGTTAAATTAGATTTACTTTAACAGACACAATTTGTTGCCCTGTGTCTGTCAGACGCTCAGCTGAAGGCTCATTGGACAGAGGCTCTTTACTGCCTACACCCTTCAAAAAATGAGTTTTTGGAAATTTTATAAGTATTTTACCTTTTTGGAGAGCACCACAACACAACAGTAATAATAAATAAAAATACACATAGGAAATGTAATAAGGAAACATAAACATTACTTTAATCGGGTTATTTAATCATTCTGCCATAACTACTACAGAAAAATAAGATTATATTCCCACCAGGTGAGTCACTGAAAGCTCACTTCCATGATAAATCAGTTCATCAGATTATGTTCAAAGAAAGCTTAGCATTCCCCAAATTCTGAAATACATATGCCAGCTATCACTTAAATAGTATCTGGGATTTATTTTGAACAGAGACAGCCAGAGACTTGTATTGGCAAGAACAGCTGCAGAAATGTTTTAGGCTTTGACCTTCAACACTGATGATGATACAAAGCTGTTTTCTGTAGTATTTACTCTGAATGCTGTTTGTCTTTCTGCTTAGCTGCTAGATCTAGCCATTCCTTCTGTTTTCTTCTGTCAAGCAAAACACATTTTCTCCATCAATCTCTTCATATTGCTACTCTTTCCTTTTTTCTTTTCTTTTTTTTTTTTTTTTTTTAACAGCTATATCACAGTTTCTTCCTTTTTCCCATCTCAATTTAAAAATACAAAATCCACGCCGGCAGTTGCACAGTAACACCCTGCATGCGTATTACGTTCTTACTATCCTTAGAGCATAAGCTTTTGGGAATTTGAAGTATCTTCTCTAGTTCTCTGTGTTATACAGGGCTGGGATCAGGGCTTATGGTATCAGGGTTAATAATAGCATATGCTGCAGCTTTTCAGATGCCAATGAGACAAACCCAATTTTCACAAGTTCTAATTCAGTTAACTAGATGTTACCTGTGCCTATGCACAGCTGAGAAGATGAATAAAGGAAACTATAAATGGCAGCTTTCAGTAAGGTCTTTAGATATTTATCTTTTCCAAAGGGACATTTTAATCCTGTGTACGGATTGCTATAAGAAATCAGTAGGTATGGGGATATTCACAGTCCACATTACCATATTTTGATATAAACATCTAAATAGTTGGTATTCTAAAAAATTATCTTTTTTTGTGGGTGAAATCCTAGTTCTCATGAAGACAACAAAACACACTGATTTGCCACAGTGATCACTGTCACAGATACTTTTCAGACATATGAAATCATTTCTGGACCTCTGTTCTCTGCCCTAATGCCTCTGCTGGGGTATGACGTTAGTCCAGGTAACACCCTTGGAGCTTCATCTAACACAGGTGCTTGTTTGCACTTCAGGATCTCCCCCCATCAGCAGCACTGGTGCTGTCTGACACAGACCCCTAGTCCGGCACCTTAGGTCTCACAGCATGGGGGGCATGGATCAGCTGCGGTAGCAAAGAGGTTCAAGGCTTACAGTGAGAGCAGAAGTGCTACTCAGGGGCTACACACATACAACTTTGTTAAACAGCCTCCCCAAGCCTTACTCCCTAACAGCAATTTAGAAATGTATTATGTCATTACTATTATCTTTATTCATCCAGTGAGACTGCTCAGCCTTTCTGGTGCCAGGCTGATAGAACCCACAGCTTAACTGTAGGGCCACTAATATAGAGCCAGGTGCCTCTTGGTCCCCGTCCCACAGGGCCTGCAGCTGTGGACATTTCTAAAAGGCACATAAGATAGGCTACAGTCAAGGTGCGTTGGAGTTGGCAATGGTCTAGGCTGGCCTCACAGGCTGGCAGGGATACCTGTAAGCAGAGCCCAGGGGTTCAAGGAGATGCACCCATTCTGGCTGTGCACCCTGGCAACCAGCGCTCAAAGGCACAAACTGTGCTTGTGGCCATGCCAGCCTGGCAGCCTAGCTGTGATCTGCAGGGTTACCTGCAGTGACATGCCTGGGACACCTGCCAAAACTGACCTTCAAAGAGTCATTAGGAGACTGTGCAGTGACACAAAACCTTTGTTCTGTATAAACTAGAGAATCACTCGTGACACAGTTTTGATACACAACAGCAGCAAATGCATCGCCTGAAAGAAAGGAATAACACTGAGGCATTTTTATTGGAGCACAAAATATTTTACTGTACATTTTTACAGTCTGTGAATAATTTAGGAGTGCAAACCCTTTAGAACTTGCCTTAATATTCCAATACTTTGTAAAAGTTAGCCACACTACATAGTGGTTTACCACATATAGAAAAGCTGTAGTTTTGATTGAAAAAGGATGTTATAGCAGCCAGAAGCCCCCTGAATTTTTATGTGCCCATAAAAATTATTTGCAGTAGTTTTAACCGCATTTTTCTTGCATTTAAACCCTCTATCAGTTTTGGACATCTCAGAAGTCAGGTAATGCTTTCAGACTCACTAAGTATGGAAAAGAAAAAGACAGCATTGTGATAAGCTTTGGATATCTAAAATATTCAGTACAAAAAAAAGTTAGTAAATTTGAAGAAATAGTGATCTGGGAAATAAGTTTTAGCACCAGGCAATTGACAAGGATAAATTGAATACCAGTATGTCAACATACACATCAGCTGCACAGAGCTTAAAGGCCTGGCACACTACATAATTTTACAAACTGTTTCTCAGTAGACCCTTCAGGGTACGATGAAATGTTCTTCAGTACAGTTCCTGGGAAACTGGTAGGAGATTGTGCCTTCTTTAATGCTTAAGAGGCTATTGAGTAATATGTGATTCATACAGCCGCTTCTGATGCTGATTCGTGGAGAAGAATATGTGGACTGATCATGGCCTTGCATATATTTTCCAGATGCAGAACTATTAGCTCATCCACATCTCCATCCACCTCAACAAACACCATCATGAGCAGAATAGGCAGTTGCCCTCTGAGAGGTCTCCTGGGAAGACAGAGCTGGCACAGAGCACAGACTGCAAGAGAAAATGACACCAGCTGTACACAAAAGAGACAAAAGAACGTGATCCAGGGAAAGAGGAGTGAAAGAAGGAGAAACCAAGGAGCCTTGAGGTGAATGTTCAAAGTGTATGGGGAGGGTAAGTGCATGGACAAGAGGCTTGCAAAATGCTGAGTTTTTTATTGCCAGTAATTCTAATTGAGAATCCAGCATTTCCTCGATCCAATTTGCCTCACTCCGTATCAAGGACAAGCACAAGTTTTTCCTGAGTTCTGACAATCCCATTTTAAAAACAGGGAAGTCTATATAGTGACAGTACAAGCTGTGCACATTTCAAGTCTCATTTCAGTTTTCTCAAAACAAAAAAGGCTTTTCAGGCTTTTCCAAATAATAGCAGATAAAACTATGCATGTGTGTATATATATGTACACACATACAAAGTATTTTTCAAATCCGTTGCACAAGCAATTACAGGAAAATGCCTGTACCTTTGCTACCAGCCTCCCTAACAGCAATTTAGAAATTTATGATATCATTATTATTATGGTTGTTGATCCTACATACTTCAGTAGCCTACAGTGCATTATTATGGGTCTCCATAAACAAACTTCTGCCTTTTATATATGCAACCCCCCTCCCATGCATTGCAAATCCCATTCCAAATTGTGCAAATTCAAAGGTGCTTAAACTTCTGCAACACACAGGAGTTTAGCAGATTTACAGTGCAGTAAAAAAAAATAAAAGCCAAGAGCAAACCACCAATCTGTTAGAAACCAGACAGCCAAGACAACGTGTATACTTCCCAGGCTATTGCATACGCACAGCCCTTTTGCCTAGCCACTGTCTTCCTAGCTTCTTACCTTTCCTCTGTGTGCTACCCAAAATCATATTTGAAAATGGTAATTTAAATAATGCTAAAATTAGAACATCTAGCAAATGCTTATAGTTTGGGAACCTATCTACTTTTCTTCCCAAATATCAACAGGGTGCAGTCCCACCTTTACGAAGTGCAGACTCTTCCTCTTTAAAGATCAGCATTTGGAACTGTAGTCTTTTGGCAGTTTACCTACCTCTAACAAGTACAATCTTTGTTCAGCACTGAAATGTTGCTCTTTTTTGAGGTCAGTAAGATGCCTGTGCTTCCTTGACTCAATGTCAAGCACGAGGGAAAAGCCATACCAAGCTATTTGGCTGAGAATGCGTTTTCACTTGCTAATCACAGAGTGTTATGTAAGAACAAGACACAGCCACTCCCAAATTGCATGCCCAATTCCCTAAAGTGAAAGTATTTTCTTTAGAGTAGGTACTCCTCCATCCACATGTGTTCCTTGATGCATAAACACATTTTCCCTTTGTTCTTTATGTGTGTCTAGACCTTGTGCCTCAGTCACGGCCTTTCCTTTCAATTCCATTGTTTTTCTAACCTCTTGAATAAATTATTCTAGGGAATAACCATAGATAGAGAAAATCCTCCATGGCTGGATGCTAACTCAGTTGGTTTATCTGATTAAAGGCTAATCAAATTGCTGATCACCAGTAAGCAGAGGATCAGAGGACCATCGTCCCTGATATGTAATCCACCAAAGAAACTCTCTGCCTGACAGACTAAGGTTGTTTCTTTTAGAGGGGTGTGGGATCAGTGGTGGGATGCAGGGGAAAGAATTTTGGGATGGAGAAGATGAGACATATAGGATCATACAATATATATTGGATATTTTGAGGAGGGAAGGAAGGATGATAAAGGGAGAGATCAAGGCAGATCAGGGAGGAACAAGCATAGGAAAAAGAAAAGGAGGAAGTATAAAAGGTTCCACTCACATGTAAGCAGGCAGCTTACAGTTCATTTTTCAGAGCACTATGCTTGATGGTTACAGTCTGTTCTATTTTCTTATCAAATGTGTCCCCCTCAACCCCGCCGCCCCAGCCTCCTCAGAGCTGGTGCAGTTGCAGACTGCTAGAGACTTTGAAGTGGGGCAGGCCAACCGTGGGACATGAGTGGTGGTGCCCCCACCTCAGGGAAAGCATGCCCGGGTTGGGGACACAGCCCAGGGTCAGCTGTTGCAACCACTCACAGTACATGCCTGTGTGCAAACAACTAGCGAACTTCAGGTCAGAGTAGCAGGTGAGTAGGAAAGATAAGATCTATGGAAGTGATTTTTCCTTCCCTGAGATGGTCATCAGGCTTATGAGTGGCTGGAGCTGGGATCCAGCCAACAAGCAGCCTCAGATCTCCTGGGCCACATGAGTTGAGCTACCTCAGAGTCTACAGCAATTAACCTGTTTAGTGATCTTCATTGGTCATCACTGGTGAGTCAGGAATAGAGGATTCTGTCATATCTAACTGCTCAGCCATGCTGGCTGCAGGGGCTGGACGCTGTCACTTTGCTTCTACTTTCCTGTCGTAACAACAAAGTCGCTTACTTTCCTGTAGACAGCTACAGACTTAGGAAGACTGTCCATATTGCCATGCCAGCAGTGCTGTGTATCTTGTCCCCCAGGCCTGTGACAATTCTTTTGGTCTCAAGGCATAGGTGTTGAAGAAAGAGGTTGAACCACAGGACGGTCAAGAAACTACATAATGACTGTGATGGAAATAGCTGAAGCACATTACTGCAAGGCTGAGAAAGAACAAACTCACTGGCTTGAGAAAGCAATCAAAACAGGAAGGCAAGTCTAAAATTTTCTGTCTTTTATTAACTGTCTTCAATTTCTAATAAACATCTTCAGTTTTTCTTCTATGAAAAATAACATTTTTCAAGTAGTAATATAATCTCAGCTTCAGAACTACAGTTTATGCAGAGGAGATTTATTTTTCTTAATTCAAAGTGAGGTATAGATACATCTAACCAATGGCTCCAGAGAAGTAAAAACAAGGTATGCATTTTTATAAAACCTACTGATCAGAAGACAAAATACACACACACACATAAATATAAATATAAATATAAATATAAATATAAATATAAATATAAGTATGATATTAAATTTTCCTAGTACATTAATCATAAGGTTTTCACTCCAATTGATTCACCACTTTCATTGCCATTAAGGAAGTTTGGGACAACAAATGAAATTTGCTGAGTAATGAGAAGGCCAACTATTTTTGACAGTGATAGTCCAAAGGGAAGGAAGCAAGTTTCAGCGATGATCTCCCATCCTCGAAAATAGACTTTTCCAATTTGATTAGGAAGCTATTAGGATGAGTGTCTCTGTCGATTTAAACCATTATGGTATCCTGCAGAAAGACTGCTGAACTTGGAAGAATCCCGGATTCAAAGCAATTTATAATGCTCTGGAGAACTATTGCACATCCTGGAGAAGACTATCCAACAGTTTGATTCCCATTAAGTATTAATGGGTCTGGTCAATCACATCTAATAAAGGAAAATCTGACTATTGCCTTGCATGATACGATACTCCTAAGTACAGTATAATAGAAGAGTTAGCATCCTAGCAACATCTCTGCATTCACTTAAATTCATATAAAATGGAGGCCAAGCTGAGAAAAGGATTTCTGTAACAGTGAAACTTTGACAGACTCATACATGTGACTCAGAGGTAGCACTGCTTCTGGTCCTGTTTAGAAGTGCAAATGACTTGTTTGCATGCTCTATCCATCTCAGCAGAGGGACATACAAGGCTAAGCACAAGTGCAGGACTGAAGGTGAAAATGAAAACTGTGCTATTCAGAAACAGGGGGGAAAGATAGATTGTACAGTGGCAGGAAGAAGCAGAAAGGTCTGGCTAGATACTCCTAGAGTAACTTCTTACAGGATAAAGTGCTTCTCGTGGTTGGTCCCCCCACGCAATAGATGCCTGTTTCTAATACATGATTCACAGGCTGAGGAACCGTATCTCTGCATGTTGCTGCCCCTCTGTAGGAGGACAAGAGGGAAACTGAAGGCTTTATGCAGAACAATTTGGCCATCTACAGCAGGTACCATGGGCACAGCACACTTGGAGCCCTTTTTTTTGTCTAAGGAGACAAAAGCAAGCAGTACGAGACATGTCTACTCTCTGTATTCAGTGATGAGCAGGTGCTAGCAGCATTTTTACTCATTTGTGTTACTAAGTATCTAGCAGATCTTTTCATAGATCAGGACCTCATTGCACTAAACCACTGCACAGTCATAGAAAAAGGAGACAAACTCTTTCCACAAGAGATTGCAAGAGATAACAGATAGATTGAAGCAGAGGACGTCTACAAGTCCCACTAGCAAAACAAGTTGGGTAATATTAGTCAACACAACTCTGGTCTCAGCAATCTTATGTAGTTCTGATAACTCTGGTCTGGAAACCTCTTCTCCCTCTACATCCTAACCATCAAACTCCAAGCTGGCCTATCAACAGTTTGAACGTATCAGTGGTCATCAGGGACTGACATAAACATTAAAATTCTTCATTATAATGAATTTCCTCTATTATTAAGAAAGATTAGCAAAGCAAAATTGAAGCAGTATTAAATGAATATATTCAAACAAGTTATTAGTCAGTGTAATAAGTCTGCAACCTAATCTATTCCAAAAATAATCACAGCAAAATAGACATAATTAAAAATACCCAAGCTGACATATGTCAGGGCAAAGTATGGGTTATGAGATAACTACCACTGATTGTGAATCATATAACAAGAACGGAAATGAAACTTTTTGTTAACTTTAAGAGGTGTCATGCTTACTTCTGATTCTAATCTAGATGATATTATTTTTGCGGTTTAATGAACTTAGCCAACAAACAGACACACTAACAGGCAGAAGTTCACAGAAGCAATACAATTTAGTTATTTATTTGCTTTCCATAATCTGCTGCGCATCTGTGGAAGAAAGAAAAGAAAGAAAAAATTTGTTCTATATGACATGTGGCTAATTAAGCACTATGCCTTCCAGGAAGATCTGTATGTCTTTTCTACCCAAAACCTGATCTTGCTGATTTTTTCTGAAAGAAGCCAAGAGGGATAAGCTGGAACTAGGCTGAGAAGTAAGTATCTAGTAAGTAAATTCTTTTTCTATCTCACTACTAAAGGGAAATCCAAATTTCATTTGTTAAGAGGACAGTTTCCTTGAAAGTAAATTAGCCCTCAATTTTTCAATTAACATAAAGCAAGAAAGCACACTTCTTTGTAATATTTCCTTTTCTGCAGCAGTGACCATCCTTTAGAAGCTGCTTGGTGGTCTAGTGCCTTCCAAGAAAGGCAAAGTATCATGCTGTTGTCCAAACTGAACTCTGTTGTCACTCTGCTTGCTTGTGGGCTAGCACAGGTTTGGAGCTGCTATGAGCTAACATAAGAGTGGAAGGAGTCACACAGCCTATGTCTAAGACATACCTGATCCCCACATCCAGATGGCCCCATGCCAGCTTCTCTCCTCCTCCCATGTCATAGGGATGGCCACACAGCAGAAGCCTGGAGAGATGTTGTAGGTCTCAGCACCACAGCCTACTCTGCATGGTGCCCTGTAGAGAAACATGCTTGCCAGATAAGACCAAAGATCAAAGTGCCATAGCCTCTCCAGTATCCTGATCTTTGGATAGTCACTGCAGATATCAGGGTGCAGCTGCAATGTAATCTGTACTGTTCTTGGAAGAAAGCTGTGATCCCAGAAAACGGAGAGCATCATAACATCTCCTTTACTTTCACCAAGTCCTGCTGAACTTGCATTCTGATGTGCTTGGGAAGAAAGATAGAGCAGGACTGGTTAGCACCAATAACTCAGCAGTACTCCGGCTATGACAGCTTCTTAGACTGGACATTAGGAAAAAATTTTTCACTGAAAGAGTAGTCAGATACTGGAACAGGCTGCCCAGGGAGATGGTTGAGTCACCATCCCTGGATGTGTTTAAGGGTCGTTTAGATGTGGTGTTGGGGGATATGGTTTAGGGGAGAACT
>JAVSBS010003909.1:29947-40342 GCA_033124195.1 Coracias cyanogaster | reverse complement strand
AAAACCACTATATAATCATACAAACCCCCCATTTAACAGAGTGTTAATGCAAATTTGCAGGTTTATTTCTCTGTGAGCATCTCCTAAGACTACAAAAATGTTGATATTTACTCTGATTCACTGCTGTACCAAATGTTGCATATACTCTATAGACTGTTTTTGTGAGTCACGCAAGAAATCACCCTTCTGCTTGCTACAGAAATATTGCTAACAGGTTCTTGACTCTCTTTTATCACTACAGTCTTTATCACTCTTGTTAAGTGTTATTTTCATGCAACTTCCTCATGGGGAGATGACTCATGCAGAGAGTAAACTAAAATGCTCCACTGGCATCAAGGGCCGTATGTGCTAATGTGGTGGGTTGACCCTGCTTGGACACCAGGTCCCCACCAAAGCCGCTCTATCACTCCCTTCCTCAACTACACTGGCAAGAGAAAATATAACGAAGGGCTCGTGGTTTGAGGTAAGGACAGGGAGATCATTCACCAATTGCTGTCATGGACAAAACAGACTCTACTGAGGAAAATTAATTTAATATACTACCAATCAAATCAGAGTAGAAATAAAACTTAAATTTTAAACCACTTTCCCCTCCACCTCCCCTTCTTCCTGGGCTTCACCTTACTCCCAGTTTCTCTACTTCCTCCCCCCAAGCGGTGCAGGGGACAGGGAATGAGGGTTGTGATTAGTTCATCACACATTGTCTCTGCCACTCCCTCCGCCTCAGAGGGAGGACTCCTCACACTTTTCCTGTGCTCCAGCTTGGGGTACCTCCCACAGGAGGCAGTCCTCCATGAAACTCTCCAATCAATGTGAGTCCTTCCCACAGGCTGCAGTTCTTCACAAACTGTTCCAGGGTGGGTCCTTTCCACAACATGTAGTCCTTCAGGAACAGACTGCTCCAGCATGGGTCACCCATGGGCGTCACAAGTCCTGCCAGCAAACTTGCTCCAGTGCAGGCTCTTCTCTCTCCTTGGGTCCTTAGATCCTACCAGGAGCCTCCTTCAACACTGGCTTCCCACAGGGTCACAGCCTCCTTCGGGCGTCTACCTGCTCCAGCGTGGAGCTCCCCATGGGCTGCAGGTGGATATCTGCTCCACAGTTAACCTCCATGGGCTGCAGTGGAACAGCCTGCCTCACCATGGTCTTCACCATGGTCTGCAGGGTAATCTCTGCTTTGGTGTCTGGAGCATCTCCTGCCCCTCCTTCTTCATTGGCCTTGGTGTCTGCAGACTTGTTTCTCTCACATATTCTCACTCCTTCCTCCAGCTGCCGTTCTGCACTGAAGTTTTTTTTCCCCTTTCTTAAATATGTTATAATTAAATATGTCACCACTGTGGCTGATGGGCTTGGGCTTGGCCAGTGGCAGGCCAGTCTTGGAGACAGCTGGCATTGGCTCCATCAGACATAGGGGAAGTTTCTAGCAGGTTCTTACAGAGGCCAACCCTGTAGCCCCTCCGCTACCAAAACCTGGTCACACAAACCCAATAGAGCTGGCAATCAGGTACTATCGTTTTGTCCTTGACAAAGCTATCCATTGCTTGGGGGTTGACTTGCGTGCAGGGTCCTACTACGTACTACATACTGGTGTGAATGTTGATGTGAACAGAGGGAATGGCTACAAAACATGATCAGGAAAAGGCTCGATCATAAATACAGTCCTCCTTCCAAACCAATGTCCATTCTTCAAAGTATCAGCATTCCCTCTTCAGCCTGTCTCCTGCCTGACCAGGCTGAGAGGAAAGATGAGCTTTTCCCTAAAGGTGAGCAAACAAAGGAGCGAGGACAACTTTTGGTTAAGTGTTCTTCCAGTATACTAGACTTCACTCAATCTCCTCTTATTTACCTGAGTGCTAATTAGTCTATGCCAGGGCCCCAAAAGGCTATGTGGACACCTGCATACCTTTGAGGATTTAGGGCTTCATCCAAGCCCCACTTCTTCATAGAAGGGTGTGGGAGGGCAGGGTTTGGCCATTTCTCTCAACCAAGCAGCCTGGAGGCAGCACAGCCATTTCAGACACTCATCGTGGACGTGTAAGCTTCATTCTTTACCCAGGAGACAAAGCACTTCTATAGTCCATTGCTGCCAGATAGTAAAAATCCTGGATGCGCAGAGCATATAGCCAGCTGTAAAGTCTATCATTAATGCTTCTGGACGCTTTACAAATATTTTTTTATTTTAAGCATCAAAGTGTTTTTAATTGTTATTTAAATTGCAGGTCTGTAGTGACTGGTGTAAAAAATAAATGGATAGCTTCAGCTGCCAGATGTATGGACTGCTAAGCGTTCAGATATTTGGGATGTCATCTTATGAAGAAAAGGATGGAAAACATTTTCAATTCACCTTACGACAGCTAGCTAATTGGCTGACATTTCAAAACCCTGTCGTCACCCATCTCACACTTCACACTAAAATGAGGGATATTGAAAACACAGAAGAAAAAGTATTTTCAGGCATAGAAAGAAGCATTATTTGAATTTATGTTGGATGGAAATGACAAGTGCTTTTAGGTTGTATTTGTGAGTCAGAGAACCTCAAAGACCATTTGTATACTGCCATACTATGTCCACAGACGCCAAGCCTGTGTCTCAAAGGCTGGCTAGACAGCCTGTACACAAATACCCTACTGAGGACTCCCTTTGTGTGGTGACAAGGCTTCTTTTCAGTTCCCTATTTGATGACATTACAACTGCCAGCTGACCACAGGTGCGAGCTTTAGGGTAGAGAACTTGCAATGTGACCTACAGCTGGAAGCAGAAGGTGATGGAGCAGTACTCTGGGCTCAGCCTCCTGGCACCTCTGCTAACCCCACCAACGCTGGGTCTGGAGCACGTATCCTGAAGAGGGCAGGGATGAATGATGGCACATACAGCAGATGTGCAACTCCCACAACTGTGTCAGCCCCCACAAGCTAGGTGCTTACAGCATGCCATTAGTATTTTGCATATTATAGCAGAAACTAGTCATTGAGTCTGGGCACCTATAGAGTATTTTCACTATTCCAAATATGCATCTATCAAAGCCCCGTTGAAATACTGATGGCAGAGAGAAGTAAACAGGAAGGATAACAGAAAAAGTTGCCACTTCTAAGACAAAAAACAGAAATAAGAGGCACTTCCATCACTACAGTTTGCACACGTGACTCGGAACAAGGCTAGTGGCCAAAAGCTGCCCGACTGCACCTATCAAGTGTCCCTGTGTTGGGAGGGAATGTCCTGAGGCTGGCCACTGACATTTGGAAAATGAGTGAATTGTGCTTGTCAGGTGCTTGAGAACAACATTTGGCACAAAATAGCTGGCATGACATGAGCTTGCAGGCTGTATGGTTATTTCCTATTCTTCTAGACCTTCTCATTGTATCAGGGGACTAAACAAAAGCCTGTTTTAGAGCACATCAAATATTCCAAGAGGGATAGTTGCAGATGTATTTATGGTATATTCATTTTATTAACATATTTAACTACAGTTGAATTGCATATGGGGTATTAACTCAAATAACAACAGCAGTGGAGACCTGAAATGCATCTGCAGCACATACTGTGGAGACACTGGGAAAAGCTAAGAAAAGCTAAGGTAAGAAAATGTGAGAAATGGCGTTCTGTTGTCTGTAGTGGCTGTGTGATTGTCTCCTCCTGCATTTCTTTTATTGCCTAGAGCCTAACAAATAAATGCATTAGAATCATAGAATCAAAGATGACACTGGGTCTTTCCTGAAGAAGAGGCTTCCCTCCTGGAAGCCACAGGTGCTGCTCATGGTGCATCCGCATCAGAGAGCCCATTTTTACCTACCTTTGTTGCATTACTCAAATCACATAAGATAGAAAGTTAATATTGTAATTCAGTGGTAATGGTGATTAACCAATACCTTGTATAAACTGTAGAAAACGCAATTGCAGTAAACCAGATTACTCTGTAGTTGTGTAGGAGCTCTTACAAGTTGATCTGCTTTCTACAACAAAAGATTACTTGATCTTGAAAGAGTGCTGACTAGCAACTTTGGATGGATAATGCAAGTCGAAAAGCCAGACCGGAAACACAAGCTACCTACTTCCTCCTGACATGTTAAGGTTTACCTGTCTCATCTGAGTTTCCCAAGTTTTTCCATATTCTTCACATATTCACATAATTTGGCCTTTTGGTCTTTAAAATAAAGATGAATCAGCAATGCAAAGTGTAACATTTTATTACTGAATATGTAAAAGGTTCCACTCTACATGGATTTTCCATTTAACTACCAAGAGAAAAATTTCACTTAGGACACAGGTGCAAAACATGCTATGTTGGCACAGCTACAAAGAGAAGAAGCAGAGGGGGTTGACAGCAAAAATTAGCACCGTTCGGCCCGGGAGACTTCAACCATAAGTGATTAGAAAGTTACAAATGGTAGTCTTAACCTTAGCCTTTCCTTCATGAAAGGACTGACCAATAAATCTCTGATATTTATCTCTGAAATGTACAGCTTGTTTAAGGACACCAAGATGCTACATGTTGTTTCTCCTTGAGTTCACAGTTTCTATACTTGACAGGATCATATGACTTAAGATAAATATCCATCCACTTGAAAAGTTCATGTAGTCCAAAACATGAGTTGACTTATGTTCTCCCACTCACAAATTTACAGTTTTTACCAGAAAAAATAAGAATCTAAGCTTCTATACCATGTAAACAAAAGCAGAGTATGATGAGGGCATAATAATTACTTGGAATTTAATAAAAAGATAGATTATTATTTATGACATGAATCCAATTGCATTAAGGATGTAATTAACATCTGCTTAATCACAGTGTTACTGCAACAAAAGAATAAACAAACATTCAAATGCAGGAATGCTTTCTTTTGGGGAGGAAGTGGCATATACAGGACGTTTTCCGCTTGTTTGCTTAAAGAAGGATCTCAATCAAGATTAAACAATGGAATTAAATGAAGACTCTCAAGTTTTGGTATTTCACTACCTTTGGAAAATAAGTCCTTAATAAATCTGCCCCTAACCATACAGCAAAATTCAAGCAGGGCTTTGCAGAATCCACAGCTCTGAGCAGACACTATGATAAATGTTGGGATGCTCATCCTTGAAGTAGAAAATGAAGCCTAAAAAATTTGGGATAACATTTGCAAAGGGATATTTCACTGAAAGGAGAGAGACGTGAACTTTTACCTGTTTGTGCCATTTAAAAGTATGTGATACTGATGAGATTTTAATTCTTCAACAGGCACTTTTGCAGATTTTACAGTTTTTCATAGTAACAGGATCTGTGTCAGTGTCTGTGTGGTCAAACGTTAAATTTCAAAGCAGTATCCTGATTTTTTAACACTATCCTGTCTACTGCTTCTGCCTGGGATCCTTTATCATCCTGCATTTTAACAAAATGCCTGTGGAAACAGTCCTACCAAGCAGGACTCCGTATACCCCTTCCATTCAACAGCTAGCCCCTTGCAACACACAATTTAAAGAAAGAGAAATAGAACAAAATGGGCATATTCACCTTTTGAACCTTAAATGAAACAGCTGCAAAAGAAAGCAGGAAATGTTATCACAGGGACCCGTACCAGAGGTATCAAACAAAACCTTGAAGCAAGAAAGTAAAAATTTCTTCCTAATTCTTGTAATCAATTGTGTATGTTCAACGGCAGAAGAGTGCTGGTCTCTCTTTTCTGCTGAGTAACCCAGTGAATATTGTCACTAATCACAGCCTTGCTCTAGTAGGAGTTTGGGTGACCAAAAGTCCTGTGTCTCCCCTGCCTTCCAGAAAGCTCAGTGTAAAGCTGTCAATGAGAGTCAGTCTGTCTCCCTGCAGCCCATGATGATGTGAGCACTCCAGCCAAACTCCACACCTACCCAAAGCACTGGAGTTACCTAACATCTCAAATTATTTTATGTGTCAGAGCTTTCACTGATTCACGAGCAGATTCATGAGCAGTCAATGGATCTCAGTCCTGAAATCACTCTCTTGCAATGGCCACATCTCCTTCACCTGCACAACCACTACCAATGGACAAAAATGCTAAAAAGTAGCAGCTAATCAAAGAGACTAGTATTACAAACCCAAGTATCAAACCAGAATATACCTAAAGGTATGCCTATCAGGTTTAAATGCATTGGTGGACCCAGGTCTAATTTATAATCCGTTGCACAAATTCAGGTTTTCACTAACTGCTCAATTTGTTTAAAACTGTCAGTGTCTTAGGCATCAGATAAGTCTTCTTGCTCTAAAACTTAGTGAAAGAACAAATTAGAGAAATAATTCCCTTTCTTTAGTCCTTGAAATAGCTGTACACTTTTTGGTCTTACTCTTTGGCCTGGTGTGCCACATTGTGTTATTGCTTGAGATTGATATTCATATGATGTTCCACACCTCAAGTCTTTTCATTAATCTTCAGCTCCCTTGCTCCTACAGTATTGTTTTTTACTTAGTATTACCACTGCTGACCAGGTTGTGTTAAACACCAGTACGTTCAAGTCTATTCTCTAAGCCTTTCCAGTTGTGATACAGCACTCTCTTTTGCGACCTGTGTTCTACCTCCCAGGGATTTGAATTCTTCTAATGTCACCCTCTGCAGTACCTTCTATTTCTCAGCAGAAACATGCCCTTCACATGTGCTGCTCACGACACAACCTGCTTAGCTCCCTGTGCCCCCAAAACCTCCTCCAGTTACATCACATTGAGTTCACTGCATCCTTTGACTCCTGGCTTTCCCCTTTTTAGCTGTGAATTGACAGCATTCTGCATCAGTTAAACTATTCTGGGCCACATGACCACAGGGCTCCACCTTCAAACTTCTGTGGAACCAGAGTCCAGTTACATGTCCCAGTCTTGGTCTTTGCCTGGTATTCCAAGAATAAGGAACACAGGGAATGTTCATCAGAAGTCTGTGGAAAACAAAAGCACAATAATTCTTTCTCACTTATCTTTACATTGGCATGTACGTAGCAGTAACATATACGAATAATTATGAACTATGAGAAAATAATACGCAACAAGGCTTACACAAATGCCCATTTTTTGTGTGTGAAAGGATGACAAGTTGAGATTTGGCCAAGGTGGATCAATCCCCCCCTGTTACAGACCTTCAGCCGGGTTCATGTGCTGCTCAGGAGCTGGTTTGTGGAAGTAAAGCCTTGGGCCTCCCTAGCTCCTGTCTTCTGTCAGAAACAAAAACAGGTTTCTGATGGCCACTGGAGAGCGAGACAGCACGTAGTATCATTACACATTCGGATGAGGTGAAAGAGTAACCCGGGGTTGCTTGTGTGACACAGGAAATGGCGCCCGTCCTCAGGGCTCCAGAAAGTAGGGACTCACATGCCTGTGTTTTGGAAGTGTGAGCCACACAAGTCAGGAGGCACATCAGCACAGGCTGGTCAGAGCTATGCAGGGCCTGCAGTAATTTGTGGTCAAGGCACAATACTCCTACAACACCCCAAAGCGCCGGTGTTTGCATGGCATTCCCCCCTGCACTCAAGTGCACTCTACTTTCAGCTTTGCTAACTGGCACTTCAAATCTCTCTGTGAGTCCTGCAGCCTTCCCTGCAGCTGTGCTAAGAGGCTGCTGCATCCAGAACACACTAACAGAACAAGACCATCCATCCAGTGCAACCAAAGGGGTTTGTAACCTCCACTGAGGGAAAGGGGCACGATAGACAGCTTTGGCCAGCAACCTCACAGGCCAGCTGAGATCAGCAGGTGGAACTGTACCCAGAATTGCACAACACCCCTGCCTACAACGTCTCACTCTAACTACTCATCTCCATTCTGCAAGAGGTTGTCCATACCATCCATGGCAGCAGAAAGGAGACTCCACCACACACACCGTGTTTCAGTCTTTAAATGGAGAGTTCGTGCTGAGACTCCTTACAGCTGAGACAAGCTAAAGCTATTAAAAACAAACTCCAGACTCTTCCCTTCAGTGAGACACAGGATACACTGACCAACGCCCTCCGCCGGCACGGCAGGAGGGCGCTGGGCAGGTCTGCTCCACCGTTACTTTCACATGCTCATATTGCTGAGATATACAAATTTATTTCATGTAGCCAGCACTCATCTATTTTCCATAGTATTTTGAAACTGCTTGGCATCAAAATTCTTACTATTTATAGTTTTACGTGCAACTTAATATTTATTTCAACCTCCAATAGGGATGCTTATTGTAAATGTCAGCGGATTATTTACTATGGCAAATTAATTAGTTATGTAATGACTCTCTTTTAGGGAGGAGAGACTGTTAATACTTGTTGGATTACTTGAGCATTATGATCCTTTGAAGTTCTTCAACATTTTTGGATATTTAGTTCAGGACTGTGCAACTTTAAAGCAACCAATGTAAATAATATCCCAGAGCTTAAGCATAAAGATAATTATTTTAACTTAGGTATTAACAGTGCTTTGGCTCAAATGAACATGTCAGTTGTGCTAAATTACAAAGAAATTCCAGTTAAAGCATATAAGATGGGAACACGTCATGACTTTATTTTGATGAATATTATTATGGTGACTATCTGCTGTATTAATAATGACAACCAAAATAAAGTAGCACCAGCTGTTACTGACCAGCTAAACAACAGTAAATTTTTCATCTTGTGCCCTGAATGAAATTTTTAAAAAAGCAGGATGAATACTGAAAGAGAGAAATTCACGTTGTTCTGCACTTTAACTCCCTTTGATGTTTTTGGAGTGTGGTCACATGTATTTGCACAAGAGAAAGGCATATGCAAACAAATGATTGCATAGAAAATGTGGAACTTGATATAAAAGGATGCAGTTCCCTGCAAAATACAACAGGCAACATGCTCACAGTTGCCACCACAATTTTTAAAAAATAATTAAAAAACAGCAACAAAACCCAGCTCTTGCTAAGCTGGCAAAGTGCACACACAACATGGATTTCTAGGTGTAAAGTGCTGGGAGTTTTGTATGTGACAACAGGGAGACCATATTGACAAATTTATCACTATCAGAGACTCTGCTAAGCAGCCAAATACACTTAGCATATGGTGCTAGATGGAACGGACTTAATACTTCTGCATTGTACAGCATCTACTTCACTTACAGAGCTTATAAGTAAATAATACTTGCTTCTTTGTGCATTCACTTAGTGTCTATTTGGAGATGCTTTTTTTTCTTTCCAGTGTAATTTTACTTTATTCCTTTCCAGTTCAAAAAACAAAGGATTTATGGTTTTGTTAGCAGACTTTGTCAGCCCACCCTACTTTTAGAAACCCCTCAAGAGAAAGAGCAAGAAGGATGGGAAGCTGTCAGGAAATTACTCCAAAACCTGCGCTACTGCAAAGCAAGGGGAGGCTAAAGAAAACACATCTGAAGGAGCTCTCCCCAGTGGGGATGGTTGGGGCAGATCTAATGATCAGCACACAAACAGGAAACTGGGGAAACAGATGGAGTTGTGAGACAGTGAGAGGGAAGAGCACAAAGCTGGTGAGCTAAGCAAATGGGCACTATTGTTACCAAACCCAAGAAGCTCTTCTACCGGAAAGATTACAGATTGTAATTATCATCTGAGCTCTTTGGTGTCTTGAAATCTCTGCACTCAGGGGTCCCATTGAGGGATCTGGAAGCACAACTTCCCATCCCAAAAATAATGGAGTCGGTACACGGCTTTCATGGAGACTGCTCAGCCTGGTCCCAAACCTCTCCAGAGACACAAATTCCCCTGCCCCATTAGGCAGCCTGCTCAGAAAGTCCTATGTGGAAAAACCTGTTTGTAATGTCTACATGCATGAATGTTCACACATTTCAGATGAGATTACTTCAAATTCCCTGGAACACGGATACTAAATTTCCAAAAATCCGTGATCAGTCCAAGATGAAAGATGGTTTAGATACATTCTCATAAGCAGCCCTGTGTTAAGGATAGGTAAAAAATGCCTGTTTGAGGATGATGCTTTTCCAGCAGGTTGCATGGTACGGTGAACAGGAGGTTCTTGGTCAAAAGTTTCATGTATTATCTCTTCTGTACTTTGTGACAAAATCCTGACAGAGAAATTTGGCAAAATATTGATCCAGATTTATTCTGGGTCTGTGCTTTGAGAAAATTACTTTCCCCTAAGGACTGCAACTTCTTAACAATTTCTTTCTATATTCCCATAGTTATTCTTTATAATGCAAAAAGCAAGCTACTTAATAAAATATTTCAGAACTTCATGTCTAAATTTAAATGAAAATACTGCATAGGAAGAAAGTGGAACAGATGCTGAAGATATAAAGTCTCAATCATTCCTAACTAAGTCTGACAGTTGCCATCAATATAGATCTCATGACGCCTCTTCCAAAATGGAGAGTAAACATGCCAGCTGTAGTTTTTCTGCATGTAACATCGGTGATATTCTAGCACTGGTTTTGACTTTTGACAGAGACTGTTATATAGGATGCTGTACAAGCTTTCA
>JAVSBS010003909.1:14099-29847 GCA_033124195.1 Coracias cyanogaster | reverse complement strand
TGTACAAGCTTTCAATCTGTTGATGCATTTGTTCCTGGATATGGGTGTATTTAAGTGATAGGGGTAAAGAACAGACAAATAAAGGCAGAGATCTGAATAAATCAGCCTCATAACTGAGCAGTGCTGAATGCCCAGTGTGAAGTTTTTTGTATACTTGGATCACAGGCATGCTCTTCCCACAGTGTGACAGGTTATCACTCATCTTTACAGCTGACCATGGATGAAAACATGTAGTCCTCATGCAGCAGCACACCTGGAGGCACAAGCAATTGATCACTGAACCAAGAGAAATCAAAGTCCTGGTATTGCCAGGCTGGTGCTTTTGTGCTCAAAACAGCACTGAAGAAAATTAATTCAACGCATCAGCAAACTAGCCTATTTGTCAGACTTGTGTTGAGTATTTATATGAAACCTCTTCTAGGCCTGTCTTTGGTAGTATGATTTTTTTTTGGTAAACGTTTCTAATAATATTTCAAAGCACAAAGATAATATTGCGTTCCCTTGGTCTTCTCATTTCAAAGCTCCTGAGCTTCTCAAAACACAAATGTCCTGCACTTTATTTGCATCCCCAGTGTTACAAAACAAAGTTCTGCAACTTAATAATAATGAAAATGAGCCTGTCTCTCAGTGGTGCTCTTAAGGTTCCTGATAATCTGTGTATGTTTTACATGACCACTGAGCCTTGAGCTGACACTTTGTAAGGTCACAGCAGCTCCACAAAAATCTTTTTTTAGGGGGTTGTGCAAGTTTGACACATGGATATAGTTGAGCTTCCTTTTCCCCATGTGCATTTTTTCCCCTTATCAGCATTGAATTTAATTTATCTTTTTTGACTTCCTACAGTGATATCTTGCTGCAGCTGTTCAAAATCAATTTTTTATAATATTATGGATAATTTTGTATCTTTTGCAACCATTATCACTGCTATTCTCTCAATTTTCTCAGAAATTTAAGAATATATTAAGGGCCTAGTAATGTCACACCAGTGAGGTGCCTTCACTGTATGAACTAGGTGTGTACAAAGTCTCTGCATCCCAAATTTAAAATGTTGGGTTTTTTTTTAACCAAAGAGAGGATCAGAAGTCACTTGCTAGTAAACTGATAAAGTTGTGGTGCTCTCTTTGGTTCATCTCTCTATTCCCCCAATTCATGATAACTGGTATATTGGCTTTGCCAGGAAAGGTTTTGGTAGTGGGGGAGCTACAGGCGTGGCTTCTTTGAGAAGCTGCCAGAAGTTTCCCCCATGTCCAACAGAGCCAATGCCAGCTGGCTCCAAGATGGACCTGCCACTGGCCAAGGCCGAGCCCATCAACAATGGTGATAGTGCCTCTGTGATAACATATTTAAGAAGAGGGAAGAAAAAAGAAGTTTTATTTTTATTTCTCATTAACTTACTCCAATTTTATTGGTAATAAATTAAACTAATTTCCTCAAGTCAATTGTTGCCAGTGATGGTAATTGCTGAGTGATCTCTCCCTGTCCTTATCTCAACCCATGAGCCTTTCATTATATTTTCTCTCCCCTGTCAGTTGAGGAGAGGGAGCAATAGAGTGGCTTTGGTGGGCACCTGGCATCCAGCCAGGGTCAACCCACCACAACTGCTGAAGTTTTGAAACTGAGAAGAACATAAGACCAGGAAGCAGATGAGGGGTTTGCTGTAAATTTCAAGGCTTTTCCTGTTCACAAAAAAGTACTTTTCTGCTCTGTCTCATATATCTTCACAAACTTGCAAATGCTTCTGTTTAGATACTATCACCAGAATACAGAGTATCCAGAGAGGTGAGAGACAGCTCTCTCTGTATTTATGGCAAGATGTAAAGAGTAAAATGTTGGAATTTCCTTTACGATGGGGCTCATAGCATTAACAAGCCTAGGAGCTCACTGAACATAATTGTTTTTTTAATCTTGCTGTTCACCAACACCTGGGAGCTCAAATATTGCTGCCAAGAGGTCTAAAAGGATTCTTTTCAGTAGAGATTACTCTATGGAATCTGACTCAACATCAGGAAATTTCAAGGTGATATAAATCAAAATATAATAGAACTAAATGTGGGTCCTTGCACAGCATAAATCAGAAGACAGGCGGAATAAAGGGCTAGGATTTCTATTCACCCTTAGAAATAGCTAGTGGTAGCACTGAGTAGATTGAGTAGATAAGGAGAAATCTATGGATTGGAATAAAAGTTCTCATTTTGTGTAAGACTCAGGTCTGGGGTTATGCTGCTTGAACTGTCAAAAGAAATGCTAGGGACAAGTAAACACACGGAAGGGACAGAGGTTTCCAGTAACTTGCAGAAGCTCCAAGGGTCAGTGGCAGAGTTGAGAGCAGATGTCACACTTCCAGTTTCCCCTTGAGTACCTTGCCAATCCTTCACTTCCTGGGTTGTCTGCAAAGTTTGGGAGTCTTGTTTTCCAAGGCAGCACATAGGAACCAGGAGACGCCGCTCTTGTACCAACATCTCTTGCTGGGCTTCAGCTGCTGCCCGCTAGCTCTGCTGGGAGTTGCCTGGTCCGCTGACCAGCAATCTGCCTAGAACCCACAGAGAAAACCAAGAAAAGAAGACAAAGAATTAAAAGCAGGAAAGGGGGGATGAGGGGAGGACTAAGATATTTTTACTGTCTGGTGTAAGACAGCTATCGTTTTGAAACTGTGCTTTATAATCTATGAAAAATATAAAGTGACATGTAAGACGCAAATGATTTCTAAAGCTACCTTATGAGAAAGTACAATTAATTCGTGTTGTGTCAATTAGAATTGGAGTCTAGTCCTTCTCTTCAACTGTGTAAGCAAGAAAACCCAACCCCTGATTACTACATGTTGTTTCTGCTTCAAGAAATACTGTGTATTTTTTAAAAAATAACTGATAGTTTTGTCATTCATGTAACTTAAGACCTCATTCAGTCAACGAACTTGAACAATTGTTCAAGTAAGTTGTGTCTTGAGTTCCCATGCTTGTCAGTTGAGCAAAAACATGTTTGGCTTCTTCCTCAGTCACAATGACGTCTTACACTTGTTTTTCTTTTGGTACATTTCTAATGCCTGGAGATACATGTTGTAGGAAGAGGCTATGCTTTGCAGTTCACTTACTCCTGTGGAATTTGATTCCATCATATGAATCAGAGAACTGGAAATCATTAGCTTTCTAACAAGCACATTTCTGTGTGAAAAAATAAGCCAGGGCTCTCTACTTAGGCTTAAAATATAGGAGAAAATGTCTTCCTGAGAATTTAACACTGCATTCAAGAAAAACAAAATAGATTTAGCCAAAGAGTTGTGCTGAGTCTTCAGAGGAACAGAAAAATTGCCCTTTCAGCTGTTTCTGAACTTTACCACTATTTTCCAAAGTAAACACTGTAATTTAGCAGTTATTGGACAATGTGGCTCAGGCGTCACTGGTCAGTCACAGCAGTCCCACCATAAGCCTGACGTATGCAACGGGCAGAAGTGCACAGTGGGAGAGGAAAGCTGAGAGTTGGTCATGAGAGGCCAGAGCTGGTTTGGGGCATTGCTGCGTACACAAGTCCTACCCCTGCCTTCCAGCCCTGGGAGGAGCAATGCCTGGCACACATGTCCACCAGGCCATTGACTTGACCTCCTCACAAGAACCAGGAGACCAGTATTCCCATAACACCAGACCCCAAAGTTTGATGCCCATTGTTCACATGGACTGACACCAGGATGAGTGGGTATACAGAGGACACCTTGAGGGTCAAGATTCTTCTTTCCTCACCCCACACACAACCTCTGCCAATTCTTTCGTGGCAGAGGTGAGAATGAACCACTCATTTGTATTTATGGTAGGATATTTCAATAAGAGCTAATTGCTGAAGACGAAAAGGAAGAGCTCAGCTGATGTATACACACTGACTAATGTGAGTCCAAGATCTGGCTCAGAGCATCTTGTCTAACTTTTCTTTCAGTCGGTACAGGAGGAGCATTTTGAACTCATCACTTATGATGTGTGCCACAATAATGGCACCATTTTTTAAGTCAGTGTCGGTCTGGTTAGGCACTGGAGACCCCAATAGCAGGAGGAGCACTCCTTGTAGCAGTACAGCTTGGAGAAAGTCTTGCTTGTGCTACTGCCAGCATCACAGATATTCTTGATTATTTTGTGGAATTTCTTTTGTATCCTGTATTGAAGGAGCAGTAGGCAGTCTACAGGAGGGACTGTGACCTGGCACTAAAACAAAATCTCTGTCAGGTCTGAAGGCAACAGTATTGACAGTTTGCAAACAGATGAAATTTGGAGGGAGATCTTAAACAATTTCACAAGGGTACAACAGAAGCAGTGACTTATATACAACAAACAAAGGCACTGCCCAGTTTCCACCCTCCCTCTGCACGCATGGACCATACTCCATGCAAATTAGGAATAACAGGAGAACAAAGAATTCATGCAAATTCAAGTTTTGTGCATCAAAGTGACTCTAACTCAAGTTTTTCCAAAATATCAGAAGATACCCATATGGCACAAAAACAACCTAAAAATGGTACAGAAAACTGAGAATCATGTTCACTGCAGCAAAATAATGGTAACAATTCAGGAACTAACAGATGTCTATGGCTTAGTATTTTAAAATTTGTTATTCTGTCACAGTGACATTTACAGTATGGTAACAATAATTTTATAATTCAACCAACTTGATTTATTTTTAGCACTTGTAACGTCTACAGTCTTACCAAAACACTTTTGCTAAATAACTGATAAGTACTTCTATACCAAAATACCAAATCATATATCTTCTTCAAAAAAAAGAAACAAACTGAAAGCTGACATACGTGATTCAAAACTAAGTGGCAAAACTTTTCTTGAAAGAAAATACAGGAAACCGGTGATTCATCAAAGAGATGATGGGTCTACTGTGATATCACAGCAGCATGCCAGATCTCTTTATCTGAAGCTCTAAATTTTGGCTCTCTCTTTTTTTTCTTTTCTTTATTACCTAAGATGCTAACTTTTCCAGTGACAATTTCAGATACATGTTTCTGAAAAGCACAACTTTTCTGCACTTACCAAAGAAAGATTCTAAAGACAGTTATATATAATAGGTATTGCTGTTCCTGTTTTAAACACTGAACTAATAATCAGTTACATACCTTTCTCTAGCCCAAATCTTTTAATCTATGATTGTTTTTCCAGTCTTTTATAAAGTCTTGCTTTCAAACAATGTGGTCACTAAGGTAGTAAATTAATTTGAAACAAAACCAAGCATTAGCTAGCCCTGCCCAGTAATTGTGATCGATAAATTATTTTTCTAAGATCTCTAAAGAAATTATCTTTTACATACACATATCATTCTAACTTAGGTTATTCCATCTGTACATTTATCTCCTAGACTAATTATCCCCTAACTACATATTGTCATTCCACTATTCTATCATTTCAGGCTTTCCAAATCATCAACTCAGCTTCCTTTGCTGCAATGAAGGCCTGTGGAGCTTGGGGTTGCTCGCTTCAGGGAAAACAACAGAGACTTCTGAACAGCAAAGGTAGTCAGGAAGACAACAAAAGGTGTAAATCATCAATATTCACTGAACTTTTTTTTTTTATGCCCATACAGAACTATTTCCAAAAGCACCGAGTACCTCCCTCTTCCACTGATTTTAGCAATACTCATGAGAAAACTTTTTTAAAAACTAGACTATATTTTGAAGGAACCGAGGATATTAGAAGATGCTGGTTTGATTTATGGGAGAGTTAATTTATTATTTTTATATTAAATTTTTCAAACAGACACCATTTGAGCTGTAGATTTAATTTAAGTTAGCTCCTTATTTGCACTTAAAAAATAATTTGGATGACTAAATTCATTTCAGTCATTTCAGCATGGCCTGAACTCCCAGGATGCTTCATTCACAGGTGGTTGTGTACTTGATCAGAAACAGCAGTAGCAAGTACGAAGCAGCAGAAACACACGTCCCCTTGCAGAACAGCAGCATGAAGACGCAGGGTTTCATCTCTACCGCTTCTCTGACGTTGTTTTTCACAGGCTGCTCCCAATGATCACTGAACCCTGCCAGCTACTCCAGCTGCAGCCAGAACATTGCCTTTTCTGCCTGGCCATAAGTTCTGACTTGGCAATAACCTGCTATACCCACTTACTTTTCCTCACCCAGCTCCTTTGCTGCATGATGGGGAAAGCATTTAAACCACAATTCCCCTTTTAAGCAAGGACTTGCTGTCCATCATGCCGAGACTTTAACTGGAGGTGGGTTTCCTATTACAGCTCCGTAGAGGTTTTCTCTCAGTAACTGCATATTTGTTACAAATTTGTTATAAAAATACCGCAGAAATATTTCAGTGCTCCATAGTTACCCCATTCTGCTGAAAACCCATGCTGTGTACCACGTTTTTGTTAACCACTTATTCATAATCATTCCTGCAAAGCCTCATTAAAAGGAGCCTAAAATGTTCTTTGCAGCTTCTCCTCAGCCTTCTCTCCAAATCGTGCTAGCGAGCTCATGAATTGTCAGCTTTGCCTTGCCATCAAAGCATCTTGCTGCAGAAGGGCGCCTGAGGTCACCCCAGGCCTCAAGGAGTGCCACCGGCTTCCTAGGTACTCACAGCAGGAATGGCATCAGCCACAGTGTCATCTTATTTTCATCCTCTTATCATCATCATGTACAGTTTAAACTGTGAGCCTGGCCAGGGCTCTGGACGTGTAAAATCAGGCTAGATTATCACTCCTGCCCAAGCTCGGCCCATCCTGCTTCCCACCACCCCCACACGACTGCCAATTACATGGTTTCTCGTAGCGCCAGAGCAAAGATCTCTCTCCTTAGGACATAGCGTAATCGCATCTGACATTTGACAACCAGAGAAGGAGGAGTGGGCTGAGGAGAAAATAAAGGAAAAGCTCCATCTTCTCTTCCCAGCTGGGAATCTCAGGATTGCATTCAAAATAAAGCAGGACAAAGGGCCTGAAAACTGTGAGCAGCAGCTGATGAAAAGGCTGTTAATTTAAAAGGTAATATGTTTGGTAATGGTTTAGTTGTGACATTTTAAGTTCTTTCAGAGAAATTATATACAGAGAGAAAATAAATGTGTCAGAAGGGACATGAAGGACCAGAAACAGGAAAAGCTAGGGAAATAAGGGAGATGGTGATAAATAAATAATCATCTTTAAAATTTTGACACACACACCAAAGGGAAATTTTCCCCTATTTCAGCCCCTTGTAGCAAGCAGTGTCACCAAAAGCCCCCTGTACATCCTAATATGAAAGCTCTTCTGTCTGCATATTTATTATTTAGCTGCCTCAAATTCATAAAAAAAAGAGATTTTTTTTAAAAAGCAAAGAATATTTTCAACCCTGATCTATGCCTTTGAAATATGCAGGGACATCATAGAATTTTTCCACGTTCATTAACGCCAGCACACATTTCCTCTTCCAGAAATGGAATATTAATAGCTCCTCTTGACCCAGGCTGCTTTCCACAGGCTCCCTTGAAACAACAGGAGGCAAACGGCCCCCAGGCGCTGCCATCCCCTTGCAAGGCCTATCATTTTGCATTAGCAACAACAAACCTCCTTCCATCACTCAGCTTTTGCTGAGTCCTTTGCTTGGGAACAGTTGCTGGGCTGGGGCTGCTCCGCTCTCATCTCTTTGGGCTGTCAACAAAAGAAATTACAGGTGACTGACAGGCAGGACCACACTTGGTATTTTTGTAAGGGAGACTTTGTTTGTCCTCTGGCACGGCAGCCATCAGGCTTTAGCCCACAAATCCCAGACATATGGAGGGCCAGTTTCTAAATCTAAAAGGCAAGCATAAAAGCTTGATTATGAGAAGTGGAGATTTTTTAAATAATTTCATGACCTTGAAATCTATTTCTGCTGAGACTGTAGGGAGTACAGCTTAAAACTTCATGCCTGGTGCTAAAAATGACATTTAAAAAAAAGTGTCATGTTTCTCTCTTTTTGTTTTTGCAAAAAAGAGAAGGGGGGAGAGTAGTGAGGACAAGATCCATACATATTTTCTAAGAGGTGCCCTTTCCAAAAGTAAATTTTGCAGCTTTTATGTTTAAGGGCACTCAGCTGGACCATTTTGAAAGCACAATGCTTCTAAAGCTGATTCCCGAGCTCATTATCTTTCCTCACCTTGCTCAGGCTGTGCTTCTTATTTAGTATTCATTTCAAAGCCTGTTATTCCCAAGAGGACAACCATTTCACTGGGGTGGATGCGGTCACACTAAGAAGACCGGTCATACTTTAGCAGATGCTAGTTAACACCCACTACTGCAACTTCTAACTTAGATCAGACACTAACATTCATTTTTTATTGTATTTAAATTTAAGGAAAACTTTGCTATATTATAAATCAAGATTTATGATAACACTAGTCCTAACCAGTAAAATGAAAACATATTCATAATAGTGAGTTCAGAAAAAGTACAGTGACAACAAAGAGAAAACATGAGGCTTGTTTCTGGTGGCATTTTGGGGGATTTTAACTGAGTAATGAGATTCAGGAAGATGATGGCTCCTTTTAACAGTAAAGGAGAAACTTCTTTACTGTGAGAGTGATGGAGCACTGGAACAGGCTGCCCAGAGCAGTTGTGGAATCTACTTCTCTGGAGACTTTCAAAACCTGCCTGGACGCGTTCCCATGTGGCCTGTGCTAGGTGAACCTTCTTTGGCAGGAGGGTTGGACTAGATGATCTCCAGAGGTCCCTTCCATCCCCTACCATTCTGCAAATCTGTGGTTACACCACACTGGAAGCACTGTTTCAGTCTGTTCTGTGAGGAGATCATGTCAACTCCAAACTGTACATGTTTCTATATGTATGTGAAGTGCTGGGGCCTGAGCTGTGGACCTCAAGTTGGAGTTGACCTGTGAATGAGTCACAAGCTAGCAGAATGGTTTGTTTTTCCGATTGGCTTCAGGTTCCAGAGGCAGAACCTGGCCCACCTGTGGCTCTGTGGCTTTGCCCTCACCCAGGTGGTTGTGGTTGGGGTGGTGGGCAAGGCCAGGACTACTTTAACCAGGAGCTGAGCAGTTGGAGGAGCTTCCTGATGGGTGTGGCTTCTGTTGGGCCTGGTTGCATCTTGCTGAGCTCTCTTGGTGGTGTCCTTCCATGTGAAGGGCCATTGAGGAGCCGTTTCTGTCCGTTGTGTCCATCAGAAGATGCTGGCACCACAGTGGGCAGTGGAGGAGCTGGGCCCACAGGAACCTATGACAGGAGCATCTGAAAGAAGCCTTCTGAGGCGATGTTGGTGAGTTCAGTGTTGGCCTGTGTGATCAGGCAACTGGTGGTGGCATAAAATGGCGATGGCTGAACTGGCACGACAATATGTTGAAGGAAGCACCTTAAAATCCATATATAGAATATTCAGAGATTAATTCAAACACTTCAATTCTGACAGGTTTACATCCTGCTGTGGATTTAGAGGAAGCATGGGCAACTAATTTAACAACAGCCAGAAAAACACAAGCAACAGCAGCAGAGAGCCCACAAACAGAACTGGGGCAAGGAGGAGGTAAAACAGAAAGGGTAAACCCCCCAAGTCTATAGTCATTTCTGTTGTATAGAGTCTGTCCTGGTTTTGGCTAGGATAGCGTTAATTTTCAGGAGAAGCTGGGAGGGGGCCACAACAAGGATAGACACCCAAACCAGCCAGTGGGATATCTGATACCATACTGATGTCATGCCCGATATATAAGGGCAGGGCACAGGTGCAGCAGGTTGCCTAGTCTCTGGTGGGGTGCTGTCAATGCAGCTGTGGGCATCTGGTGGGTTCTGCATCATTCACTTTATATATTGTTTCATTACTATTATTGTTATTACTGATGTTTCTTCTCCTCTGCATTGTTCTATTAAATTATCGTTATCTCAATCCAGAGGGTTTTGCCTTTTTTTCCATGTTCTCCTTCCCATCTCCCCTGGAAGGTGTGGAGAGGCGGGGAGGTGTCAGTGAGCCGTCAAGTGGTGCTCAACTCTGGCCAGGTCTAAACCTCAACAGAAACAGAATCACGGAATAGTTTGGGTTGAAAGGAACCGTAAAGATCATCTAATTCCAACACCCGTGCCATGGGCAAGGACATCTTCCATGTGATCAGGTTGCTCAAAGCCACATCCAACCTGGCCTTGAACACTTCCAGGGAGGAGGTATCTAAAACTTCTCTGGGCAATCTGTTCCAGTGTGGAACAGGAAAAATCACTCGCATGCTCAGACCATGGTGTGTGCAGCTGTTCACCTCTCTAACATCAAGCTTGCTTGTCCTCCTTGACCTGAAGCCACCCATTTTTCATTGTCCAGACAGGATGGAAGCCGTCCTTCTGTCCAGTGTACAGTCTAGTCCTGCCCCAGTGCTGCAGCTCCTTGTCAATAACAGAGACAAGACATTTGCCTTCACAGCATGTGAAGAAATAACTTCTATATGTAGCTTATCTTGAATATCTATAAGCAAAAAGAGCACCTACCTGCAGAGGGACAGCCAGAAATCCTTGACACATTCATGCAGCATCTTTCTCTTGCATGCATAAACCTTGGCACTCCCAGGACCCTCAGCGATACCCAGCCTACCATCTACCTAGCACCTACCCTACCTCACTCAAACCTCCACGCGCTTTGAGAAGCTGTAGTATCATAATACTGACAGTGTGAAAAACTGTGAGCTTGCAGTTTGAAAGCTCATCTTACCAACGCTTTATCCTTTCTGTAAAGCTAAGGGGGGTGAATTTGCGGCACTCCTCATGGATGCTCTCTCCCACCATCTCCTCCAGCTGTACAGCCATTACCATAGAATCATTATGATTGGAAAAGGTCTCTGAGATCACCAAGTCCAACCATCAACCCAACACTAACAGCAGTTCTGTTCCAAGAAAGCAGGATAAATAACCAAAAATGGACATTTGTTCCATGCCTTGCTCAAGTCTATGAGTGTGGAAATCTAAGACCCCACTAAATCATATCGCTCAGGTCTTTGGCATATACGTTTCTCTACCTGTAGCTCAGTAGCAACGCAAATGATCTGGTACTGGTCCTACAAGTATAAGAACAATTGCCTGACTTCCCTGCAAAGCCATTTTTCTAAGGTCCAGGACTTTCAGGTGGTTATCAGGTCTATTTCTAACTCTTGATAAAGAAGTTAAAATGACATTAAGATGACAGGTACCTAAACAGCTTGTTTACCAAGAGTGGCACATTTTCACTTAGCTAAGCAGGACAAACTGCAACAAAGAAGAATTTGGAGGAGGGTCTCTTGAGCACTTTCATCAACTTTCCCTTCAGGGAGGATGCCAGACTCCAAAATTCTCTGCAGCAGAGCCATGCACCAGGCACCCACCTCCGCACAGCAGAGACAGTCTACAGGTCAACATGAAGCCTGTGGAGCCACTGAGGTACAGGGAATCCTCTATTCTGGCTCCTCTGCACATCCTTGGAAGGGAGCTCTGGCAATCTGCTAGCAGTTACTCCCATGCTGCTTCTGTTTCATTCACAAAGCACCACTCATTGCAGTTTGGCTTGTCCTAGCTAGGTGGTAATACTTACGGCAATAATTTGATTTCCAAAAATTATACATGCTAAATAATGAAATCATTTACCTTCAACTCACCAGATTAAGGTTATGTTGAGGAGAAAGAGACCCATGTAATCCCAGTCTCCTACACAATGACCACTTCTGTGTAGCTTCCCGTATCAGTCTCGTGTGACATCCTGTGGGCCAGGTGAGTCTGTGGATGTGCCCGTGTGGAAGGTGTGGACAAGTGGAGATATCGATGCTGGGGCAACAGATGGCCTACTCAGCCGGAGAGGGCATCTTAGTAAGGCCGTGATTTATTTTAGAAAGGAAAATGGCTGTTATACACAATTGAAGCCCAACAGGAAATAGCACCGCAGGGAGTAACATCAAGAAGCAAAACACTTGTTTAAGCATGCTAAGCCCATTTTGTCAGGCTGGACAGTGCATTTTGCTATCCCGCTGCAGTTCCCGCATGGCAAGCCCTGTTCTTGAGATATCCTATCTCTGAATCAATAACCACTGGCACCAGCTCTTTCTGGCTTCTCTGAAGCCACTTTGCAGGAATCCATGCCTAATGCAGTAGCACATACTGCTGCCTTCATTACTTTCTCCCACTAGACAAACCTGTATTGTTTTAATTACCTTTATCTGTGACCTGATATTAGGGGATGGACAGGGGGCCACCAAATTCCCTTGTGGGAATTGGGGGGGAGGCTCAGCAGAACTCAGAGGGAGCAGGACTTTAAATTCCTCAAGGTATTAAGCCTTTCACATATCTGACAAAGTTACAGAGAAAATGAAAGAGTGAGTTTGCTTTCTAGGAAGGCTTTTAAAAGCTCTTCTTTATGCATCAAAATGCCTTTTTCCTTTTTCTTTTTCCCATCAAAGCCAAATATCCTGTCTCCCTTGAGTCAGCTTTTGTTATTGCACTGTTTCCACAGTTCAAGCTTATACTTTTGCTATTCCTCAACTAGCATGCTAAGGCTTTCCTAATTCACTTGTCACTGAATTTAAGACCTTACTCTTCTATACTCTTTGGAGATATTTTTCAAGAAAAAATCTAGTACTAAGTACTTTGATTCTATGATGCAATACTTTGATAAATATAATTTTTAAGCATTCTTATTTTTTCTCAGGATCAAGACAATAATTCATAAGGCTATTTTTAGCATCTATTAAGTCCTTATTTCTTTGGATGTTTTCCTACATGTTCAGTTTACAATAGTTTTCAACTTTATTGAAATAATTTTTTCAATTTAAGATTTTTTTCCACTGCATAGAGTCTGTATTTGTGTATTTATAATTTTGTATTTATACAAATATATTTATGTTCATATTCAAATGCTCCTTTTATTCTTAGTTTAATCTTTTTCATTTATGCTTGAATTCTTTGTTAACTTGAGATCAAAAAAGAGGACCTTTCTGTGCCTTGTCTGGATTATGAAGACTAAGAGCAATCTCTTCCTAAGTTGTTGTATTACTCCACATCTTTTCAGGAATTTTGGGATATTTCAAAGATTTTGTTACTTGATTATAAATTTTTCAATTTTTAAAAAATATTCGTAACAATTATTGAAATTTTAGGAATTAGAAGACCAATTCTGAAGTAGTGAAAAGCACTCATAATTTAACTGCCAATCTAAGTTACTTCCAATATATACAATCAAATCTAACATCTGTTCCTTAAAAAAAACCTCTTTAAAGTTAGAAGATACAGTGGTAATACCTTTTCTTCTTCCTGCAAATACATTGTTTTTATCATACAGCTAGAATTCGTCTATAAGCGTACTGCTGGCAAAATATTAATATTACATCTGTCTTTTTAGATAGATTTACAGCAGTTCAGCTACTGCAAGCCAGACATAGACAGTAAATACTGTTTCAAGTTATCTGCAGGCCAATTACTTTGTGGACTTATATTCTCAGAGTCTTATGTCAAGTTCTGCTTTACCATTGGATTTATTTCTCTGTTGAGCTGTTTCTCAGGTTTAATAATCCTATTAACAAAGTATTAAGGATCTAAAGATTAAAGATTCTAGGTGTGTTTAAAAAAGAAACCCAATAAAGAAAAAAAAGAAAGAGAACAAACAAAGAACTCAAGAAATAAGAAAAATAAAATAATTTCAAAGACCAAAAAAGCTCATTTATTTCTCTAGAACTGGAGGCAATCGTTGACTCCAAATGGAATCAAAAGTTCGGAGACTTTTCAATAACTGGCTAAAGATACACCATGCAAATGCCCACTTGTACACTACTGATGCTAGGACAGAAGAAAATTACAGTTCTGGTGCTACCCTCCTTCCACAAGGTCTAGGAAAGGCCTACATTTGACTCCCGAGGCCTCCGTGGATTTATGCCAAGGGGTAAGACGTGGTATGCTGGTGAGGCAGATCTCTGTTCCAAAAAACCCACGTTAGAATAATTCCCGCTAGCCTGGCAGAGGGTGGTGGGCACAGAGGCCCCTGTGTTCTCCTGTCCTGTGCTCAGTCAGCCTTTCAGAGATCTGCCAGGGAGGTGAGGGCTGAAGCCTGAGTGTCTTACATGAGCATACAACAGGACATGCTACCCATGGAACCTCTCCCTCTGCTGTCAGGAGGAGCACGCAGCTGAGGCACGGAGGGAAATTCTGTGACTGCAGAGCTGCTTATTTTTGCCAACAAGCCCAGGCACAGAGACCCTCTGAGCTTTGCTCACCTGGATGCCAAAGAGTTCCTCATGCTAACCAAGTGCCATTGTATTTCATTCCCCTGACCTGACTGAGCTCCTGTGTTTCGGTTGTGTTACATGAAACTTGGATTTTTTTTATTTCAAAATCTATCACCGCATCTCCCTGCATAAAATAAGCTCCTGACAAATGTGTCTAGACACAGTGCTTAACCATAACTAAAGGCATTTTTCCTTTTCCTGTTTGCTAAGCCTAAGACTAGAAGGGATCTCTTCAGTCTCAGGATATCACAGGCAGCCACATCACACAATCCCTTTCATCAGCCGAGGGAACTCCATACTAACATTCGTATTTCTGTTTCTAAACTCTGTTTTCCAGAACCCCACTTCTCCAACATATAGGAGTAATCTAATTTCAAACTGTAGGTTTATTTATAAAAACATGAAGGAAGCTCTCTTTAAATCTTCAAATAATTTCAAAACAACCAAACACAAAATAAGAGCTTAACCTTGTATCAGTAGCTGGTGCAAAGGTATCTGTTAGGTCCAGGCCCTGAATTAATAAACAGGGCCTGAATATTTAAGACTGGTACTATGGGAACTCTTTGTGGTTAGAAAGACAGACCTGTCACTAAGTAACTTTACTGAACTGTGTCACTTTGTCACAAGGTGTTTGTCATTAATGAGTTAAGGATGACAAAAGAATGCTAGAAAAATTTGGTCCTATGTAGTGCCGCGTTATTGGTGGTTAGGGAAGTTCAGTCACTTACGTGACAAATTTTCATGGCTGTGAAGCTTCTCAGTTAGTTAGTTACTTTATAACAGTAAATGTGGAGATACCAAAAGATTGGAAAAGTCCATACACATGAGTTGTTGGAGATCCATAACGTTTCACTACTGAGTACTGTTTGCTGTGGAGAACAACAACATAGAGAAACATTGGTCAGTCTGATGACAATGTAATGCTTTTCCCTCATTACTCAGCATAAATGAGGTTAATGTCACTGCCCACCATGTTCCAGAGAAGAACAAAATCCAGATATCCTGGGAACTGAGGATGTGCTGATGTTCTTGCTCCCTCAAATGCGTTGGAGAAACAGGGTGTACCCATCAGCCTTGCCCCACTACCTGTGTGTGTGAGCAACACGGAGATTCTGAAAACATGCACATAAATACCTGAGTGCAGTTTTGGCACCAAACTTTAACAACATTAACTCAACAGTCCGACAAAGAGAAAGCAAAGGGACAGGAAAAGATCAGATGCATTCCCTACCTCATAAACATTACCATTAATTACTGCAAAGAGCTTTGAAGAGGCTTGTGAGTGACTGATGTAGGTGAACAGTGGCCAGGCTGAAGTAAATACAGCAGCAATCAGAGGTCCCCTGGGACTAGAAAGGGGAAGGACGAGATGCAGCAGAGCAGCACGCTGCTGCTGGCCCAGGTCTGGCTTTTGTAATAAAGCCTGTCTGGAAAGATGTAGGTTTAAATGAGAGGAAGTATAATTATAAGCTTTCTTTTGACTGATTCAAGTGGTTTCAAGCCACTCCCAGCACCTTCAAAAATCCCCAGGCAAAGAAGATTTTTAAGTGCAAAGCCACACTGTGCCTGTTACA
>JAVSBS010003909.1:0-11558 GCA_033124195.1 Coracias cyanogaster | reverse complement strand
AAGAAAAGAAAAGAAAAGAAAAGAAAAGAAAAGAAAAGAAAAGAAAAGAAAAGAAAAGAAAAGAAAAGAAAAGAGAAGAAAAGAAAAGAAAAGAGAAGAAAAGAAAAGAAAAGAAAAGAGAAAAGGAAAGAAGAGAAAATGCTCCGTGTTCTGGTCATTACACTGCTACCCAATAACAGAACTTCCCAGCTGATTTAAGTGTGTGTAGTTCCATCAGCTCAACGGCAATATGCCCAGTGACATTGCTCCTGTCCCAGTTCTTGCCATGAAATTCCAGTGGATTTTATCGTTGGGAACAGTACCCTTCTTAGACCTTTCTAAGACAAACCACCAGGCGGTATTTCAGTGACAAAACCAGCAATGAACTGGCAGGGCAGCTATTGCATTAGAAGTGAAATATTTGATGTATTTCAGTATCCTAAGCGATTTTTTCTCCATTACTGCTTTAGGTGCCTCTGTCTTTTTTTCTCTGTAAATGACAACCGATGACCTCCCGTCATATTGCAAGAAACTGCTTTTATTCTTCCCCAAACATGTGGGCTTGCACTTTGTTTTGTTAAATCTAATCCTATTTCTATCATATATTTATCACAGTCACCCCCTTTTTTCTTGTAGGAATCCTCTCTATCCTGAAACCATGTCACCAGCAAATTCCATTCACAAACAAGTACAAGGTCATTAGCAAACAGAGAAAACAGGACTGGAGCCAGGGCTACAATCATGACCTCTTCCTCGTCTGACAGAGACCCTTCCAACACAACCCACAGTTGTCTCCCTGTATCTGATCCTTCAGCACTTTTCTCCAACCGAAAAAACTTCTCCTGTGGTCCTGTATCCAAGGCACCACTTCAGGCAATAGTGGCTATATACTGCCCTACCTAGCAAAGGTTAGCAAAGTCAGATATCTAGCTACGTTTGTCTGTGTCTCTCACACTAAATTTCATTCCTTTAGAATTTGCTTTCATTGCTTTACTTAAATACTTCCTTCAAAATGTCTTTTAGATCCTTGCATACCCTAAAGTCAGAGTAGCATACTCATAGTAATCTATGAGTGATGGTAAGGGTGAGGTTTAGGAAAGAAAAAGAGCAAAACTCTCATGGGTCTGGGTTTGCAGCCTCTTTGCAGGCCCACTTCAAAGAGACCTCCAGTCTCTCCTAAGAGTAGGGGCTTCAGCTGTTTTCCACTGACTTAGTAGAAAAAACGCCTGGACAGATTCATCAAACCCACCTTATGGCGGCAACGACCACCTCTACTGCCCTGTGACTGGAAGGCACTTCTGCCTGCACTGAGGGCAGGGAGCTCATCCTGGCTGCTTGTGCCCTTTCTCCCTACCCTTCAGAAGGGCTAACATGACACGGGTGCTCCCAAAGGTTTTTCTCAGGACAGTTGTTGATGTAATGAAATTCCAAGTCTCCTCCATGCTGAAGTCTTTGAATTCCTTTCCCCAGTTGATATCAAGGATTTTGGTTCTCAAAAAAAAGCTGTCATGTTCTCACTGCTTACTGAAAGCAAACACAGAAATGACTTGCATGAGTAAGTACTGTTGTTAGATACATCACTACAATTCACAATAGCATCAGACTGGGACCAGGACCTAGCTGCACCGGGTACTATATAAATGCAAAAAGATGATCCTTGAAACAAGTGTTTTAAAGATAAGGAACATCAAATATGTACAGAAAGATGGAGAAAGAAAGATGCTGTAAACTGTCTGCATTAATAACACAAGCTGTTAACCCCACATTTTTGATGTGATGCCGCTCCACAGTGAACACAACGGCCAGAAAATAAGCCGTTGTTGTTTTCCAGAGTTCAGTATAATCACAAGTTGACTTCATCTTTGAAGAGAGCAAGAAAAAAAGAACTAGGTATAGTTTAATCGTGTCAGAGGTGAACAGAAAAGACATGAGAAGCCTTTCTGCCTCTACAGAAGCATTAGTGTCTGCTCTAGAATTTGGAAAGAAAATAATGTTGGTGCAGCAAACACCAGAACATCAGAACAGAGGGGAAAGCTCTCGTCCTTGTGCACTAAAAGGGGGAGATTGGCAGTGGGGGTAAATATTCTGGCTTCCAAAAAACCCACTCAAACTATTTATTCTAGTTCAATAGAAGAGCCATATGAAAGTTTTTGCCTCAGCTAAGTATCTCATGTAATTTCCCTTGAATAAAGTTAGGAAAAGTAAAGACAAGGAAGTAGTCAGAGCTCAGGAAAAGTGTACAGCTGCAGGGGGGCTGATTAATGAATGTTACTTGTGCTACTCCCTTTAAACTTCATTTAATTTTCAGTTTAAAAACTAACAATAAAATTGTTGCAGTAATAAAACCGTCTTCATCCTTGCAACAAAATGAGGAAGGGCTTGTTTTTCAAGGTAGGCTGTGATCTACCCTAAAAAGATATTTTCACTATCATCGACCCCAGAGCAGACATTTGATTCTTATGAAGAGCTGGGGAAGTATGATCACGGTAGCTTTGCTAGGCATAGGCGCAGGATGCCACACTTCAGATGTTTGTGCTGTTAATCTGCAGTGTGACACTAGAAAGAGGAGGAGGAAGATAGAGGAGACGTGATGCAATATTATCAGCTCATCTCTCTGCAATCTCTTACCTCTTACCTTCCCTCAGATCTTTAGGCCCTGACTACATGCAGAAGTCACATCAGCTTTACTGAAAGTGGTATACTTAAGCCAACAACTCGCATGTGTGCAAGCACGTTTCAAATTAATTACTGACACAACCTGAAGTGATATAATTCAGTCTTAAAATCTACAAAAAACTCTTCCCATTTTATTTGGCACCAGATTACAGGGTTATTTAAACAACAGAAATATTGCAAGATCTCAATCTTGCTGTCTCTAAGACACAGGACAGGTAAGTTTTGCTCTGGTCAGGCAGTGCAAATCCAAAGGCAAAAAGCACAGGTAGGAGGGTTCAGAGAAGTTGGATGAACTTAGCTAGCGGACCTGGTACAGCAGACATTTATTTATAGCACAGTAGTAGTGCACATGCGTTCCCTGAAATACAAACCCAGCTTGCATGAAGCAGGCGTGTTTCCAAAGGTGCTCGGAATGAAGACAGGACAAGAAATACAGATATGCAACAGTTGGAGTTTAGCTGCCTGCTGCTCAGCTATTTTTCCTTTTATGTATTTCCTAGCTTTGTATTTATTTTTTCTTAATAACTAGCTTCCTACTCATTTGAGCCTAGAAAAGCAAACAAGGGGTTTCCTGGTTGAAAGTTAGTGCCGAACACAACCGTGTTCCTTAGCTGGTGAAAATCACTGTGTAGCATGAACTGGCATGGAGATACTAACATGGAAGCTGCTTTCCTTAAATGAGCATCCAGCAAGGTACATCACATTTAGACTGGGGTGGGATGCCTTCAGGCAGCCCGGCTCTGGGGTTACCAGCAGCAGCTGCTGTCTCCAGGCTGGGATCAGCCTGTGTATTGCTAGTGATAGGAGGCTACAGCCCTTGCTGCATCCCTAGCTGCTTTGCTCTTTCTCTCTCCTCTTTGCATTCCTTTTGCCTGCACACTCAGACATTTCTGTACTTAATGGCACCAACTATGTTAGAGATCTGACCAAGAAACGGTGTGAATGCCTTGCAAAACTGCAGGCAGACTGTGGGTGAGGAGAAAGGATGGTGAGAGTACAAATTCCTGATGATTAGCTCTGACACTTAGCCAGAAAGGGAAGTGGCTGGTGGTCCCACAGACAAAAGTTCGTATCTTAATTTGCCACCTGCCTTTTGTCCTTCATCTGCATTATTTACACTCTTGGAGTGGCAGATGCTGTTACACTGGACCCCTAGCTCTCCCACGCCACCCTGAAAACAAAGCTCTCATAAAGACATATGTGATCTTGCCACAAGCCTTTAATCAGAGAACGCTGTAGGTCAACCCTGGAGATTTATACAGATCAGCGGATGCCTAAAGAGAGCACAGCGCTGACTGCAATCAATGGTGACGAGGGTAGCACGCATTTCCCTGCTGCTGCGTCCTACCAACCGCAGACAAGGGGGTGACAAGAAACACCTAAAATCTATGCAACATTTATTTTTCTCCTATTTTAGGAAGCAGACAGTGGTCTCACAGGACACCATCTAACCAAACAATTTGCCAGTTAATTCTTAGGCACCCTTCAGTTGCAGAAAAATGAATGTAAAAGATCAATGGGTGAATTATTGATCCTGTCAAAACTCTTTGTAGCTAATTATAGCACTGAATGCCAACTGAAGTGGCTATTGGCTACCTACCACTCACAATAAGGTCACTAGCATGTTTACAAAAAAAATCCTAAACAGCTCTAAGTCTTGCACTGTTACAGTATTTCACCTCATCTGTTCCAAAGGCAGTGCACAGCACTTGGATTGTTTGGGGTGAGGCAGTATTTTAAATACTAGCTCAGTTGTCCCTGTCATCTAAAGTTGTGCACATTTCTAACAACAGGAAGCATTGCCAGCATTTCCAACTAAGTAGGAACTCACTCCAAGGCTTAGTGTGTGCTAGACACAGTACGTGTCCCCACTCTGGAGAATAAAAAGCTTTGAAAGTATTTCAAAGTCTCTCCTTTATTAGTTCAGTGTCATTTCTGCTCTGTTCATGAAGGCTTTCGGAGAAATGGTTGAGCAAGCTGAAACTCCATTGCTTCATCTCTCTTGTATTAAAAATGAGATGCTTCTAAATTTGTTAGTCTCTTTCCTGAGGTCTCCTGAGCAAGAGCAGTTCTCTCTTCCACATTTTTAGAGGAAACATTTGTCCTCATTTCAGATCCAAATGATGGTGACACCTCCCAAAGTTTTCCACAAAAGCAAGACATTTCTCTTCCCTTTTCCACACTCACTAGCATAGCTGATAGTGGATACTTCATATGTAGGGAAGTTCAACCTCCAAATTTAACTAGGGTTCTCCCAGAAGATGAATCCAGATTATTCCTAATAGCCAGTCAAGCCTAGTCTGTCTCTCAAGACTATCACAAGGTTAAAAGCTCCACTGGGAAAATTTGTTAGAAACCAGTATGCTCCTACTAGTCCTTTTAGCTTCTGTGAACTGTCATTTTCTAACAACAAATGTTCATCAAAAAATCCCAACCAGCTGCACTGTCATGCCAATATCAACACTCAACATGCTGAGACTTGACAGCAGAGCTCACCTTGCAGTATGTAGGACATCTGTAGTTGAGGATCCTGTTGTACTGCCAGGTACTATCAAGGGGTATTGTGCTGATTGCAGCCTGCAGGAAGTATGAGAGAAAAATTTGACGAGAGGAATCTCATTCTGCTTGTGGCTGAATCACACACCATGTAACCCATGAATGAGTCTTTGAAATACAGAGCAATCCAGAAAGCTCTATGTCAGAGATACTTCATGGATGAGTATGATTTTTGCTTCTTACACTGTCTCTCCACTGAATCAGTCAGCAGTCTGAAAGAGGACAAGAAAGTACTTCTTCCGAAGAATCAGACCCTTGATATGAGAAGAGAACATTCTGGCAGGACACAGAGTGCCTAACATTAGTGCAATACTTTATTTTCCTTTCTGTTTAAATAGAGATTTCCTTGTAACTCACTCAGAGGGCATACTCAGTACCTCAAGCAAGCCTACGCAGCTGGCTCTGCAGCTTGAAAAGGACTTGGCTACATTACAAGCATCATATATTCTCACAGATAAATTATTCTTGAATAACATTACCGTAACAAACCCACTGTAATAGGGTTTCCACCACTATCAGCTTTGCGTACCTCCTTCCCCTTTTTTACCCCCTTTTTATCATACATCTGCTTGATTTACACTTTAGTTCCCCTGAGTCCCCCTTGCCATCTCCAAGGGATTGGATGGCATATGGGATCATGTTCCATATTCCACCCTCACGTCTTTTTTTAGCACCTGCTTTAAAAAAATCCAGGGCCACAGTGCGATGGACAAGATTTAGTGAGTGTCCACAGCATTTGTTATACAGTAGGCTAGTGACCGAAAGGAACTGTCCTCACCCAGCATTCCCACTTCCAGGATCCATTCTTGCAAGTCCCAGGACTTGTGAGGACATGCTGGAGGCAGGGGAGTGGGTTTTGTGCCTGCATGAGTGAGAGGGACATGAGTTTGCAAACTCCCAGAAAGGAATCGACTTCAACGTACCAACAGAAATACATCTATTTTTCTTTATCTAAATAACCTGTCTTATTTCACATTAAATATTTAATCCACATCCTATCCTTTGCAGTGCTGAGAAGAGACAGTGTGACATTAATATATAACCATTCTTATGCTTAATTCTACCCTCCTAATTAAAATATCTTCCTCTGTCTAAATGATTCCCCTCATGACACAAGTTACCTGTGGCATGAATGGCAGGACATCAGGTTGTGTAATCTCCTGAAGACCATAGGAACATTGCAAAGCAGACATGTGAGGTTATTCTTACACTTAGGGACAGTGCACCCAACTCTGTCCATAAACCTCGCTAAACAAAATATTTCAAACTCGTGTGATGAAAACAAGACTTAAAATCCACCTCATGCTCAGCTGCAGACAAGCATCCCCTCTTGGCTCTCTGTAGCTGTTCCTTACCACACGTGCCCCCCAGTCTGAGCTACTCTGCTGAGAGCTGCACCAGAAAAATGTTGCAGCAACTATTAAGCTGATAACACGACAGTTTTCTTCACCAGCTCCCAAAGCCAAACACTGAAAACCTTGAGGAATCCAGACACTGTGTTTGATCTCTTTTTTAAGATAATTTTTTAATAAATGGCAGCCATCTGATGCTGGATGGGAGTAGAAGGGTTTGTTGTCCTATACATATCTTCAAGAAAAATGAACTCAAGCTTTACCAGGAGAACCAACAAGGGCGAGCATGAGCACAGGCTAATATTTACAATATTTGCAGCACCATGTCATCCAGCTGAAGACAGTAAGATGATACAGGGGACAAAATGCCAACAGCTTCTGCATATTTTTCTGTGTTACCTCTCCCAATGTTGTTACTGCTGATGTGGGCTAAAGCGAGGGCAACAACTAGGGCAAATTTTAGCCAATGTTCAGTAATGTGGCTTCGGCCCAGGTTGCCATCCAGAATGTAATTCCACTCCTCTAGAGACTTAGCAAGGTTCGTTGCAGCAGATAAACAAGTTGCTCTGTTACCCTGAGGCGTGACAAATACCACTGTCAAGCTGCCTGGATGGAGAAGAAGGGATTGAGTGCAAGATCCAGGCCCACATTCCTACCTGGGAAGGCTGAAGAAAAAAAAAGTCTCAGCTTTCTTCTAGGTGCTGTTTTTTCACAAGCAGGGCACATATCCCATTTCTGACACCAGGGCATGAAGGAAGGACTTGAAACTGAATGCAGTGTCACCACAGATGGCTTTCTCTCTTCTTGCCTAGGCACAAAATGTTGAGGTGCACGCAGGGCGATCTTGGTTCACTCCACTGCAGTGCTGTGGATGTTAGACAAATCACTTTGGGTATGCCTGTAGTAAGAGGCTGAAGATATACAAACCCTCTCCACTTCCACTGGGGCTCTTTTAGGCCTGGAAGAAGCAGCAATAGAGAAGCAAAGCAAATGCTAGCTGCCCTGATAGAGTCCACAAGCAGATATCCTTTTGACATAACAGCTTTGTACCGTTCTGCATCAGCACTTTCGGATTTTTCCAGCCCTGACCTGTCACATCTCTGCAGCACCAATCAAATTTGTCTATTTGGAAAAAAACAAAACCAAAACCAAACAAAATAAACCCCGAAACAACAAACCAAACAAACCCTCTGAGGTGCTCGGGTAGGAAGAAACATAAAAGGCCCAGAGACATGGTGTGATAACTAATGAACTCTGCCTGAGCCTGTGACTTATGCCTTCCAGTAATATTCTTGGAAAATCAATGAAACTTGTGCTCCTAAGCAACTTAAGTTTTTTTTTTCCACAAAGTGGAGAGACAGAACTCCCAAAAGGTATCAGCAGTATCCCAGCACAGAAGAAAAGTAATTTGTCAGACAACATTGTGAAATATATCACAGCTGAAATCATATTGACTTGACAGAAACAGAAGCCAGTTAACACCTCTTATTAGAATTATACTCAAGAATAATGCCGAGGCAAGGTGTCCTTAGTCCAAAACCGTATTTCGACTATTTCCTGAACCCCCATAAAAGTTACCGCCCACCTTCTCGCCCTAACATACTCTCTGCCTCTTGAGAAAATGCATAACCATAAATGAAGATTTGAGCCTCTCTCTGACTACCAGAATTCAAGGCATCAGCCAGCTACATTATGTAGCAAAACACAACACACATGGACTACTTGCAGTCATACACTCAGTAGTCAGTGTATCTCTTGGACTATTGATAATTCCATCTCCTGGGGAGAGAAAACAACATAGAGATAAATGCAGGGTCAGATTCTGCCACAGAAATTCATTGTTATGCCCCTAGTTTGTTCTTAAGCCCCTACTTGATTCAGGTTGAATAACAAATGATGTACAGAAAGTTGTGTTACTTGTGAAAAGCTCATGAGCTGAAGAAGCAGCTGAATTTGCAGCAAATCTCAAGTGCTGTAAATTATTCATTCAGCTCTGTATGACAGTCATCAGAAGAGATTTACTAGCAGTTAGATGTTCTCAGATGGTTACCTGCTGAAAAATCAACACTCTAGACTCTGTGAAGATGTAGCTGATACATGTTCGGGCACTCCTGTGTGACTCAATCCTGTACCAACTTTGGTCGTCTGACTGGGCTCAGTGAGTGCTATGCAGGGAAGCTATTAAAGCTCTAGTATTTACATCATCACTACCTGCACTTGATGAATTCTTGCTTTTTGCTACATTTTTACATAAATGACCAGTCAAAAAACAAAAAAATCAGAATTTTGCAGCCTGTTTTGCTCGGGCTGAGAATGGTGTCTGGTTTTTTGATGCAGTCTGCTTCTTTGTTATGTACCCGGTGAGGGATCTGGAAAAAGTGTCTTATGAGGAGGGGCTGAGGGAACTGGGACTGTTTAATCTGGAGAAGAGAAGGCTGAGGGGAGACCTTATTGATCTCTACAACTATCTGAAAGGAGATTGTAGAGAGGTGGGTGTTGGTCTCTTCTCCCAAGTTACTAGTGATAGAATGAGAGGAAATGGGCTCAAGTTGAGCCAGGGAAGGCTTACACTGGGAATCAGGAAAAATTTCTTTACTGAAAGAGTGGTCAAGCATTAGAACACGCTGCCCAGGGAAGTGGTGGAGTCACCATCCCCGGAGGTGTTCAAAAAACATGCAGATGTGGCAACTCAGGACATGGTCTAGTGGTCATGGTAGTGTTTGTTTGACAGTTGGACTTGATGACCTTAGAGGTCATTTCCAACCTTAATGATTCTATGATTTGACAAGGCACTACAAAGTCCTTTTTCTTTAACACAGCAGAAATCCAATGAGAGAGTGTCCAAGGCCACCTCACATTCAGTCCCAAATGGTTTCTCTTCTTACCGACCATCAAATCTGCCCCTTCTACTTCTGCCCAAGGTTGCAACCCCCAGAAACATCAAACATACAGCCACTATGTAGCATGTGCTCATCTAGTCAGTCACATGTGGGGGTGAATTGAACCTGTGAACCTGGGGCTGCCCAACCAGTCAGTCTTGTCTGTGGTGCTACAGACATCAGATGGGAAGTGATACTCAACAACTTGTCTAGGATTTCTGTGTGTAAAACAGTCCAGGTGGAGTTAGTCTTGCAGGAGCTCTGGGCAGAGCAAAAGGATTGAATCTGCTTTTCCTGAGCCCTAGGAATGTGCCTGTCCTTCCTGAGGACAATGAATTGCACTTTTGTACTTCCTACTTGCTCACTGATTATTATTATGTAAATTATTTGTGACACTAGCAACAGGACAAAAATCAAAATCTAAAAGAACTGTCACTGAAAGCTGTGACAAACCACAGCCATAGCTCCAAACACCCTCAGGTCACCTCAGCCCACAGGGAAAGATGCGCAGGGGTAGCTTGCAGCAACACAAACCAGATGTCAGAACAGAGCCTCCCCATGCTCTTTGTTACTCCTCACTGGGGCCACAAAGAACACTTCTTCATTTCTTTTTGCAAGCAGCTGAGAACTGTTGTATCCATGTATCACTTTGCCAGGCTGCTAACTGAAACTTCATTAGCCACTTCCCATGGATCCCATGGTGGATCCATGTACTAGAAAAGCTTCGACAAATGAAGCCTGGCAAGCCTCCCTGAAACATTCCAGGTTTTTTGACCTCAGAGGCTTGCTCTGCCACTGAGAGGTAACTATCCCATGGCAGAGTCAGCAAAAGAGAATTACCTCAGGATCTGCAGTTGGTGTCGATGCAGCATCGCAGGGCGCAAAGGGCTATCAGGCCTCAAATGGACAAACCTTCAAGAACTCCCCACAGAAAGTTTTGTTGCTATTCCTTTGACATCTCCCTGAAGAGTTGCTTTTACTTCATTATCTACTTGTGGCTATTAAATTTGCCATTTTGTCATGGGGCTACAGATCGCTTCTTCTTATATGCAAAGAAACTGAATCTAGTGATCCGCCTTTCAGTATACACTCTGCTCTTTGGATCTCTGCCAAAGAACTACCAAACTTCTAATGGAACAGGCAATAAAATGTAAAAGGGAAATGCAAGTGAATTCTACATGCACTTACCTTCGATAGAGATGTTACTAGGAGCAATATACTAGTGTCAGACATAAAAGAGCTGTTGGGCTCAACATGCTTTTGAATTAAACCTGAGTCTTGCGTAACACAGCTACAAATCCCTTTTGCAATGTAAGTTCCCTGCGTTTCCCCCTACACCGTGCTGTAACCCGTTGCAGGTGTAGTCTTGATGCAAATACAGTAACAACAGTGGAACGTGAATGCCTGTACATCCTGATAGGTCAAAGTAAACCACTCAATCTCAGAGAGTGGCAATTGGCCTCACACACAGAAGCCAAGAGGCTTAAACAGCAAGATGTAGTGTTTTGATAATTGCCAGTTTTCTCTGCAACTTTCATTGCTTGCTTTGAGAAAGCAACAAAAGCCACTGACTGACAGTACTTGAGGGGCTGAGGTGGAGTCAGTTCTAGCCAATGGCTCCTGCTAATGAGCAAAGGTTTGCTCTAAGAGAGCTGGGAAGCAGCTTTTCCAGAACACATTCAGCCAGTCTGCTTTCTTATCAAATGCCAAAGGCTTGTAGACCTTCTCTTTAGAAGGAGAAGGAAGTTTTCCACTGAAATCCATAGAGTGGCTTTGGAATGAACTTATTTGACTCAGTAACCAGCAAATAGTGTAGCCTTTTCCATTGAAAACCTAGCCCCTTTCATCTTCCCTTTTATTCATATAATGCAAGCAAAGCCAGGCAAGGCAGCCAAGACCTGTGTTACGATTCGTAACCGCAGGATTGAGAATGTATTTTCATTGACTGGACAACAGCCAGAAATGGTGACTTAGCAGCTGACTCCCAGGACAGTATGTAAGATATGCGTGGCATGTTGTAAGCTTTGTAGTCTCCTTCGGCAGCGGAAAATTCCCTAGATAATGACAACAGAAGGGAAGGGAAGGGAAGGGAAGGGAAGGGAAGGGAAGGGAAGGG
>JAVSBS010003908.1:37056-50531 GCA_033124195.1 Coracias cyanogaster | reverse complement strand
TGAACCAGAATTTATACAGTGGGGAAACTTAGTGTGAGAATTAAGAGCAACCTGGAAATTAAAAAGGAGTGTTTTGATGAGAAACAGCTTCTTCAAGTTAAGGGCTATTTTCTTCAGGTTATTTGAAGTCTTAAAATGATCTTTAACTGAGCTTCTTCAAGTACCTTAGAAAAAAGATGTCTCATGAAGTGGCTGCTAAGGAAAATACTGTGGGGTTTGTCAGATTGTTGCTCTGATCCTGTTTACTTTGAACTGTAAGATTTCAGCTCTCTGCCCATTATGGGGAGTCTCATAACTTGTGTTTCTTTAAAGTACTTTTATTTTATTTCTTCCAATTGAGGTACACAATCATGATTATATTAGCTTGGAAACATGACTGAATAATAAACTGCTTTGCTAGCAGAAAATGCATGCTCTATTTGTCTGACTTCACCTTCCAGATACAGGCTCTGTTTCAGCAAAATTTATGAGCTTTCCAAGACCTGTGTTTTCTCCCCACGAATGCCTTTTACTGCCCTGTACTTGATTGAGCTCTTGTTCTCTCAAAATAAAACATCTTTTCCCACTCTTGAGTCATTTATGTGTGGTATTCTGCCCCCTCTCCAGTTCTTCATTTTGAAAATAGTCTGCTTTTGGTCGGTATACATTTTAATCTCATCAGTACTTGTGTCTTTGAGGTAAAATCATGTCACTAATCCCTCTTTTGTAAAGAAATAGAATAGAGTTCTTTTTTTCCTCCAATATCACATTTTTGACTGGATTCAATTTGTTGCTTTCTGTAAAGCTTAACTTATTTTCAGGATCGCTGCCTACCAGGAGATGATTGCACTGCAACCTTGCACAGCCACTACTGCCATTTTATTCAGGTGAGCAGATTTCTTGCTCCTCCCTGCATGTATTTGTTTCCTCTTAGCAGAATTAAAACTGCATTGTTTGAATTGACCTACCTTTTTTTTTCCCAAGCAACCCATGGCTCAAACAAATCACTTTTCCTGATGTTCTGTTTGCTTTAAGTCTTTGTTGTTCCCTTCCTTAACCCTATGTAAGAAATTAAACTCATTAAAAATCATGTCATCGTTGCTCTCTCTCTCCACCCCTCATTTATTTTTTTTTTTTAAATTCCTCCCTGATTATGAGCCCCACACTGTTCTACAATTGTATCTCCCTTTATACAACCCTTTAGAGAAGTAGTCTAAGGTGCCAGGCTCTTACACAGGTACAACTAACCTGTGAAACCTTGTAGCAGGAGCAGATGTTTTGAACAGAAGGATGCTTTAATCTCATAATGCTGTCATTCTGTAGGTGCACACTAAGCACAGTAGTATCACCTTTGAAAATAATTCTAAGGCAAGGACAGGTATCAAATTTTATAGTCCAGTAGAGGTGCTTTTTAAATTGTAACATTTGTTTGCCTGTGCGAAAGATTTCTACCCTATCCTAGAAGATCATTGTCAATAAAGCTGTGGGAGCTCAACTATAGTGTAAGTTCATGTAAAGCCTTGTAAACAAAGGTTACATAAATAGTGACTCATATGTTCCTAATGTTTTGCACTTACTTGATTCTTTAAGCAGACGTTGTAAAATCACTTAGTAATACTAGCTGCCAAATGATTTTTAGGACCATCTTCATTACATACTTATTTAATGTCTTCATACCTTTAGGCAATGAGATCTATCTCTCGAATGGGAGTCGCTGGTTATGCCTTTAACATTACCATTTCTAGAAGTAGCTTTCTAGGTAATTCTGAAAAGGCTTGTATGTGTATATACCTATATGCATGTTTTATATTCTACTTTCTTTCAAACCTATTGCTTTCAAGATTTCTCAGTGTTTAGTAACTAAACATTCTTGCACTCTTCCTCCATGTATTGCTGAAAGATGATCACTTTGAGATCTAAGCATGCTTACTTTATTATATGCAGTAATGCTACATAACAAATTAGGATACGGACTTCAAACTGTAAGCAGTAGGTTAGTTGAGATGGAATTTATCCTTGACCCTATTTTATAATCCACAAGCAGGATTAGCACAGGCATCAGCAAATATCCAGTACTTAACAGCTCGAGAAAGCAAACTGCTAGGATGGGGCTGCACACATCAGTAAAACCAGATTTAATAATTTTTTTTTTTTTTTCTCCTTTATTTAGTGTAACAGAAAGAGGTGGGGAGCACTACTGTTGTCCCCAGCTTGGAAAGAAGAATGACTGAAATAAGCTGTCAGGGGCTACTTATTTCCATGGTCTTTTAGAGACCTTCCTCCTGTAGCTCTAACTGAACGTATCAGTGCTCTGAAAGAATTCATTATATCAATATAGTGCCCTGTAATTCTTAGGAGATAAAACACTGGCAAATAGAAAATTCTCCTTTCCTTAAAATGAGTAATCCAAGTATAGAGATGGAAATTGGCGACAGTGCTTCTAAAGTAATGTTTCACCACAACTCTGTAAATCACTGTTGTAACTCAGTAGTAGAATGCAGACAGAAACCTGGCTGGAACTTTGCTCTTAGATGACTAGATTTCCACAGCCACTGGTTACTTATTTACAACTGAGAGTTCACAGTCATGTTTACAGAAAGTCCTCTGTGTTGTATTTGCCTGCTAGAGGTGATGGTTACTTCAAAAATGTGATTTCCTATAAAACATCTTCACACCAAAACTGCAAATCCTAGAATGATTTGCAGGAGCTTTCTCAGTCTGTGCTAGGGAGTTGCTGCTGCCTCATGTCCAGTAACATTAATATATATTTCAATTATAACTGCCCAAGTGAAAAAATCAATCCAGGAGTAGGTCTTAAGACTATTGATCAGCAATACTTGCTTGAACGGACATGTAGCTGCAAATGTTCTAGGCATATTTATATTTAAAGTCTGGTACATATGTGAAAAAATGTCAATTCTGTTTTTTGCTGATATTTAATAGAGTTGATGCTGGTATAGGGCCTGGTTGGCATCTGAGAATGACAGTAGAGGAGTTGGCTTCAAGTGTTCTTGAGTTGGAGTGGTGAGTTTGTTTAGGTTTTTCCACCACTTCCAAATATAATTAAAACTGCTTTATTCACTGGAGACAAGATATTCAGAAAATTCCAGAGTGACTTTGGAACATAACCTGAATTTTCATAGAATGTATGAAATGTAGAAACACTGATTTTTGTCAGCTCACTGAAGTGTTTGATACGTTTTTGAAATCCATGCAGCTGATTCAGGGATAAAATTCCTGGGCGAAATGAATAAGATTACAATCTTCATTTATGGTCTTTCTTTTGGGGCTGTAGGAAGGCTACTTCAGCCTCTCTGACTAGGGTGATGTAGATGGCAGAGATGGAAGAAATGGAACCTGTAAAACTCTGTCCTTCTCACTGAAAGTGGGGCTGGGAAACAGTTTCCCACTATCTTGTGTTTCATGCTTGAGATCTTCTGCCAGAGAGCCCCCATCACTCTCCAGCTCTTAAAAGTCACATATGTAAAAAAGTTATTTTCCTGCATTTCAGGAGGTACCTCCTAATGGCACTGACTTCATGTTTATTCTGGAACACATTTGGCTTGAGTGCAGCTATGGACTCCAAACCCAACATACTTCTGTTTCTGGCTGATGATCTTGGCATTGGAGATGTAGGTTGTTATGGGAACAATACCATAAGGTAAAAGATCTTTCAGTACAATGTATTTAACACTATAGAACACGTACCCTGGTTAATTTAGCCTAATTATAAAGTAAATAATGTTCTCAATCTCTTAACCCAAGGCTCTAGTAGTTGTGTATTTAAGTACTTGCATAGATGCATATAGGGTTGGAGTCTAAGTAAACAGTGCACAGTGAAAGGAAAAAACCCTGTATTTTCCTTTTGTTCAAGTACTTTATTGGAATTCCTCCCATCCCCTCCTCCATGAGCTAACTCTCCAGACAGTTGTTTTAACATTACTGTTACTGTTTGCTGTCCTCCTTATGCATTAATTTCTTAATTCTTTTTCATGCATAGCTAAACCTTACTTTATCCAGTGCTCTTCCATAATCCCCCACCCACTTGCTTGCCATGTCCTCCAAAACACTCCAATCCAGACTCCTGTGGACCGACCCATATAATTTATTACATGACTACGAGCCTTCAAAACTAGTGATAACATTCCTTCAAAATGAAAAAAGCAAAGCAGAACTAAATGGGCATTGGAAGCACACCTTACAAGCTTCAACTCCTGTCCTCCAAGAGGAGCACAGACATTTTGTTGGTATGCTCTGGGTGTGTCTCTCTCTCATGATGCTGGGGTTGCACAGAGAAAGGGGAATGTGCTTCTAGAACTCCACCATCCTCCTCTGCTGGTAGTGAAGACAGTGCGGAGGCCTCTTTCACTCTTCATGATGTTGTAGTCCATTATTTTAGGAGAGCTAGGCTCCAATACAAAAGTGACTGTCTGAAGATATCACTATATTATGAAATAAATAGCACATGTTAAAAACAGGGACAGAAAGTCTTGGTTCCAAGAGCTTCAGACACCCCTGTAAGATTCTCCCAACAAACTTTGAAATTCAGGGTCTAACTGTGGTGGTAAAAGTGATTTCTTGGAAGTATTGGAATAGAAAAATTTCAGCCTTTGGTAGATAATTATTTCCATATCAGTTTTATTTTCAAACTAAACAGTACTGAGAATGCCTAGGTTTCTTTTCAGTGTTGCCAAGTGCACTCTGTGACTGTCTCAAGAATGGATTCTCTGGTGGCTGCAACCCACTTCACCCACTGTATCAAACTTGTCACTGTATCAGTCCAGGTCTATGTAAAGAAGAGATTTTTTTATTATTTATTTTTAGGTTCTGATCAAAGCTCTAGTTTTTCATGGCAATTTATTAAGGTAAGTTTCAGATTATCTTGCTTCTGTTAAACTTGAAAATGTTTTTTAGGACCCCAAACATTGACCGCCTGGCAAGAGAAGGAGTGAAACTTACTCAGCACATTGCCGCAGCTCCACTTTGCACTCCAAGCAGAGCAGCTTTCCTCACCGGCAGATACCCCATTAGATCAGGTTGGGCACATTTTGAATTCCAAATTTCTGTGCACGGTGCTGAGGTACTACAATAGCCAATAAATATATTGGAGCAGGAGAATTCAGCTATTTCATCAACTCGCGATAGAAAATACACTGCTAGAGGCTCAAACTTTCTATAAGTAACTTCTGAATGAGAACGACTGCCTCATCAGCTGACAGAGCTTTAGCCTGACTTTATAGGATGTGGGAAACCTATGCGATGAAAATAGATATAGAGAAATACCAACATCAGTGACTTCCTTAGTGCAATGCAGCCTAGGGCAAACAGGTGGAATTCCTCTTGATGATTGAAACAGGGCTCCCAAGAGAAACAGGCAAGTTCATTGCCAAAATAATGCAGAAAGTCACAAAACACTGGTGAAGATAGAGTGTTGGATCCATTCCCCACCTACCTAAGGCACCTTTTAGAAGACTTTATAGATATCTGTCTCACACTAGGCATTATATAGGAAAATTAGATGCCTACTTTGAGAGCTAAGTGCAAAATCAGTGTGCACGTTGAGTGAACTCTCATGTAACAAGGTACAACCTCCATTTGCAGTAGCAAAATGTAACTGTTATCTCTTGATAAAGAGCAGACAGAATAAATTATCACAGTTACTCAGAAAGGTAGAAAAGTAAACCTAGTATATACTGTCAGCATTAATTTATTCTCAGTTTGATGGGAAGAGTGGTGCCAAGCAGTATTTGTTTTGAAATATAACTCCTGACTACCTGAAGTACTTGAGACACACTACTGATAATATGATGTGACTGCCTACGAGATGTGCGTGGCTTTATGTCTTGTGAGGAACTCTGCTGGCTTCAGATTGAGCTCCTGATGCAGAGATTGGCAGGAGCAGCCCAGCCACCACTGGCAGAGAGCAAAAGGCCCACGGGAATGACTGGACTCTTTCTGACAGGGATGGCATCCAGCAACAGGTACCGGGCGCTGCAGTGGAACGCCGGGTCAGGAGGGCTCCCTGCTAATGAAACAACATTTGCCAGGCTGCTGCAGCAACAAGGCTATACAACTGGCCTGATAGGTAAGGGGAAATGTTTTAGTATGACCTTGAAGAATGAGCTAGTTATATTGAGGAATTTAGGGGTTCTATTCACTCACTGTTGTCTGTTAGTCACAGATATTAATCTTCTCCAAATGGCTGAGGGGAGAAAAAAAAGATTAAAAATACTGCAATTTAAAGAGTGTTAAGACAACAGTAATGCCTGTACAGGGTACCTGAAATGGGAAGAATTAAAAATGTCTCATTATTATAGTGGGGGAGCTTATTTTACATGGCCTAAGATTTTTCAGAGGTTAGTTCACTGTGAAAGTTTTATTAATGTAGAGATTGTTCCAAACAAAACCATGCCTAGGAGGCAGGAAGGAGAAAAACAAAAGGAGATGGGGAAAGAAAGGAACAAAGTTTATACTCACAGAGGAGATGATGAAGCACAAGTGTTTCACAGATAAGGCTGTTAGTTCCCAAAGATATGGTGGCTGTTTGCTCAGATGAAGCCAAAATGCAAAGGTATCAGGGAAGCACAGCCCCAGAGCACCCTTCACATAAATGAGTAGGTAGCGTAAGGACTGTGTCCCGTAAAGCCAGGGTGGCCAGCTGTGCCTAAAGTATTGTCAGCTCCAAGTGCTGAAGCTAATGAACTGTTGTCTTTCTGGATGAGTCTGTAATTACTTGGCAATCACATAACCCAGCAAACCTCAGGGTCCCTTAATCTGGCACATTGTCTAAATAGACAACAGCTTATGCCTACTTGCTCTATTTTGGGCAGGGATAAAGTGAAAGGTTGTTTTACAGACTTTTCTGTTCATATGGAGTAGAGGCATGCTTGTTTGTTAAGACTGGCCAAAATTTTACTGGATCTTCCAGTTATCTTCTCTATGTTAAAATGAAGTTGCAGACTGAAAGCTCAGAAGTGAGTTAAAATCAGCCAGCAACTTACACTATCTTAATAACCCCGATCCTCAGTGAAAGGGTAGTGAAATCCCATTGTTATGTGACCCTTATTACCTCAGTAGCTGAGCATCTTGAAAATTTCTCTGTTTATCCCATGACCATTTGGGGCATCGCCAGTTATGGTATGAGATTCACTTGATCAGGTACTGGTTTCACCCAGCATCCTTGTGTATGAGAATGCACCAATACTCTTGAAAAACAGTGACTTGCCTAATTCCCAGATACTAACAATGCTACCTTGGGCTCCTTTTGAGTTTTCCACCTTAACATTCTAATTTATTTCATGCTTTAAAACCTCCAGGAAAGTGGCATCAAGGTGTAAACTGTGAATCCTTCAATGATCACTGCCACCATCCTCTCAATCACGGGTTTGACTACTTTTATGGTATGCCTTTCACACTTCTAAACAACTGTCAAGAAAACAAACCTCCAGAGCTGGATGTAGCCCTTCAAGCCAAGCTTTGGCTTTACAGTCAGATAATTATCCTTGCTGTGCTCACTATCACTGCTGGAAAACTGACTGGTTTGATTTCTATCCGCTGGAAGATAATTGCCTGTTTTACTTTGATGGGTGGCCTTTTCTTCATCTCTTGGTACTCCAGTTACGGCTTTGTGCAGTATTGGAACTGTATCTTGATGAGGAACCATGATGTCACTGAGCAGCCAATGAGGCTAGAGAGGACTGCATCCCTCATGCTGAAGGAGGCAGTGTCATTTATTAAAAGGTAAATTATTGTAGTTTTCTTTAAAGCGGGCAAGATGTTCTGGGCACTTACAATTTTTTTTTCTCCAGTAACTATAACAGTATCATGAGAACTGCTCTGAAACACATATGGAATCATAGAATGCATTGGGTTGGTAGGGACCTTCCAAGGTCATCTAGCCCAACCCCCCTGAAGTCATCAGGGACACCTCTAACTAGATCAGGTTCCTCAGAGCCCCATCAAGCCTGGCCTTGATCTTGTCCAGGGATGGAGACTTCACCACCTCTCTGGGCAAACCTGTTCCAGTGTTCCACCACCCTCATAGAAAAGAACTTCTTCCTAATACCTAATCTTACCCTTCTGTAGTTTAAAAACATTGCCCCTCATCCTGTTGCTACAAGTCCTTGTAAACAGTCCCTCCCCAGCTTTCTTGTAGGCCCCTTTCAGGTACTGGAAGGCCTCTATAAGGTCTCCTCAGAGCCTTCTCTTCTGCAGGCTGAACAACCCCAAGTCTCTCAGCCTGTCTTCACAGGAGAGGTGCTCCAGCCCTCTGATCATGTTTCTGGCCCTCTTCTGGACCCACTCCGTCAGGTCTAAGTCCTTCTTGTGTTGAGGGTTCCAGAGCTGGACACAGTACTCCAGGTGAGGTCTCACCAAAGCAGAATAGAGGGGCAGAAACACCTCTCGATGTGCTGGCCACGCTTCTTTTGATGCAGCCCAGGATGCGACTGGCCTCCTGACCTGCAAGTGTGCATTGTTGGCTCATGTCCAGCTTTTCATCCACCAGTACCCCCAAGTCCTTTTCCACACGGCTACTCTGTATCACATCATCCTTCATCATTTGATAGTGAGGGCTGTCCCAACCCAGGTGCAGGACCTTGCACTTGGCCTTGTTGAACGTCATGAGGTTCACATGGGCCCACATCTCAAGCTTGTCTAGCTCCCTCTGGATGGCATCCTGTCCCTCTGGCATGTCCACTGCACCACTCATCTTAGTATCATCTGCAAACTTGCTGAGGGTGCACTCAATCCCACTGTCTATATCATTAATGAAGATATATCCAAGTTATCTATCCAGAAACCCAATGCACTTAAATTTTAATTGCAACTGTCTCACATTGGAAGCTGTAGTAAATGAGATACATTTTAAGCAAATGATACATGACCATCTCGCTATTCCCTGTAATCTGTAATTACTATATTTTCTCCAAGATTAACCAGCTAATTTTAACACTTCACCCTACAAACTTCATTTGTGGGTTTTTTTCGTAAACCTTACAAAACATCTGGATAAAATCTGTATGAATCACAAATTTATTTCATGTGAAAAATCTCAAAACACTTTAAATCTATTTTTATGGATTGAGAAGGAAGCCAAGCAAGATCATTCATTTTTTAGATTAATGTTCTGCCTGCACAGCCTTCTATAATTCTTCTGTGCATCAGGTGTGTTTCTGTGAAACAAGAAAAGTAACTATTTTTTTCTTAAAGCTTGTGAAAACAAATATACTGAAAATTGTAAGTGGCCATCTTAGAAAACCCACATGAATATTAAAGGAAATATAAGGCTGTATCCAGTTGCATTTAATGTAAAAGGAATCAGGGTTAGGCATCTGATTCATTTAAGTACTGTGCAAATGCTGTGCCTGTTTGCACACCAGAATTTGAAAACAGTCTGACTGAAAAGGATCCTTCTTGCCCACATTTCACGCAAAAATAAAACTTTCAATTGTGGTCAACGGGGATGCACTAGATGTGGGTACAGTCTAGACCCAATGTGTGTGTCTGTGTACGGATGAATATGAAACCTTTCAAAATATTCCAAAGACAGGACAAAAACTAATCTTATATTTGGGTTATATTTAAGAAACAGGCATGGACCATTCCTCCTCTTTGTTTCGTTCTTACATGTTCACACGCCCCTCTTTACCACGGCAAAATTTCGGGGGAAGAGCCGTCATGGTTTATATGGAGACAATGTAGAAGAAATGGACTGGATGGTGGGTAAGTACTCTTCCTGAAGGTACACCTGTGTATTTTAAAACAGGATAACCAAGAAGGCCAAAATACCTACAGAAGGCTGAGCTGTTAAAAAATTCTTACAGGGCACTGCAAAGGATTATTGTTGAAACATTTTAAGCGTGGCTCAATCTTTCTAATTGGTTAATAGGAACCTTGCTGTCTGTCTTCTTAAATTTAAGGCAAAATTCTGGATTCGCTTGACAAAGAAGGTTTGAAAAATCATACATTCACATACTTTGCCTCTGATCATGGAGGACACTTGGAGGCTCAGGATGGGTCTGCTCAGCTCGGTGGCTGGAATGGTATTTATAAAGGTAGGAAAAACACTATGTCTTTACATGAATGTTGGAATCAGAAACAATGAATTTGCCTGGCTGAAGCTATCAAGGCTGAAATGAGTTGCACTTTTAGCTTGAAATATAGGTGACATACAGAGGTGCTTTAATCTTAAAGTCACCTTTTATTTCAGTAAAGCGCAAGCATTATTACACTTGTCCTTGACAAAGGCATTGGTCTAGCTTGATACATGTAAAGTATTTGGTGTTCTCAAGTAAAATGCACTGGAAAAAATGTGAAAGTTCCCTGTATTGAAACCTCTCTCTCTCTAGCTTTCCCTCCTCTCTCCACAATAGGAGTTTCCTGAATTGCTTGTTTCTTTTTCTCATTATGTTCCAGAAATCATTGCTGCTCAGCTAATCCACACAGAATAGAGTAAGGGCACATTGTGTCATGACTTGTGGCAACAGTTTCTTCCTTGTGTGCTTTTATATTCCACCCAAAATCAGTGATTGGCATAAAATCCAAATATCCTTGGTGATCTAAGAGGATCTCACTCTTTACCTCCCGCTTGTCTCTTTCTGCTGTGAATCATTCTTCAACCTGCTGAGCAGTGCAGTGGCTTTTGTCAAGCCAGAAGTATATGCATTCATTGCATTTTCTCCCACCTACTCAACAGCCCTGTGTCATCAGACCACCTCATCCTGTGACCTGTCATGAACGTGTAATAGAGACTAAGCCGTGACACATATTGTTATCACAAATGAACCATCAGCCTCTTGCCCAAACTTCTGATATTTTTATTTTCTTCCATTTCAAAACCTTCTTGAGTGCTCCACGGGGCACAGCAGAGGTAAAAGAATGGAATTTTTACTCCCACGAGGTGGCTGCTCTGCTACTGAGCTATGGAGGTTGCTGGCCCTTATGAAAGGGAAGGACTTCCAGTTAGTCTGTTCATCCTCCATCTCACTCCCTGCTTTTGTTTGAGAAAGTGCTTCTCTTTATGGATATTAAGACTGATTAATAAGCCTGATGGGATCAAATAATGTTTTTTCCATATTGAATGTATGAAAACAGGTTTCTCCTTTGGAAGCTAGAGAAATATTGTCTTCATAAACCCAGCATCAAGACGCTTTATTATGTTATTTTCTGTTAGTAACAAGTTGAGAAAAGGCGATTCCCTGCTATTTGGAGTGAAGTATATAGGATATGATTTCATAGGTTCAAATTTTTTGCTTCTGAATTGAGAGATACTGCATTAAGCACTGGGAGAGTTAGGTCTAAATCCATGGCTAGAAAGAGAAGCTTGATATATATATATTTTTTTTTAATTGGAAAACTAATTAATAAGTCTTGTGTAGGCTTCAAGAGTATATCAAGTAGTTCTTCAGTCTTGTGAGTTCTTCCAATTTCCAGTTCCTCCTCTTTTCTTCTCCTGGGAAGCTCTTCAGTAACACAGGTGAATGCAGGCAGTCTATGAAAGGGACAACAACAACAGGAGGAATATGTTTTATTGTTGTTGAACATAGGCTTTTCAAGGGTAGATATACTATTCCTACCCCCACTTGTAGTCAAAGTTAAAACAGAAATTGCCCCCCTCTGCCCCCATCTTCCTAGGTTTGGATGAGTTATGTGTCACATCTTGAGGCATTCCCAAGTATGTGAAGTCCAGTGTAAATAAGGAGTTGAATCTGTTGGATAAGTAGTGTATTTCTGCATCTTTTTCTATATGTGCAAATGCAGCAAGCTAATGAAGTTTGTGTTTGCCTCTGAACTGCCATATGTTGGTTCATTTCACTGCAGGTGGAAAAGGCATGGGAGGCTGGGAAGGAGGGATACGTGTGCCAGGAGTATTTAGATGGCCAGGAGTGTTCCCTTCAGGCACAGTTATCAGTGAACCTACAAGTCTCATGGATATTTATCCCACAGTTATTCATCTGGCTGGAGGAATATTGCCACAGGACAGGTATGGAGATACTTTCCTCAAGAGAGATTGATAGACAAGCTAACTACTAAAAATGTACTGTGTTTCTTATACTTGGAGATCCCACAAATATTCCTTAGCCTCAAGCCTAGTCTGAGATTTTAAATTAGTGAGCAAACTCTGCCGTATATGCCCACAGGTGTGTGTGTGTGTGTGTATGTGTGGCCAGAGCAGCTGTTCCTGAAAAAGCTCAGGTGCTAGTTTCAAACCCAGGTTCAGTCTCATTCAGGAAAGAATTGGTGGCTGAGGTTGTTTTGGTACCATCTGACTTAACTTATGGACACATACAAATACCTCCTAAGGTCATTACAGAATCACACAGAATCACAGAGTTCTTGAGGCTGGAATAGACCTCCACTATCATCCTCATTAAACCCATCCTTGCTCAACAGATTTCTTTAAGCTCCTTTGAAAATTTCTAAATGTAAACAATTATGAGATAGGTATTGATTTCCTGAATAAATTACTTTTTTCCACTAGACCAAACTCTAAATATTGTTTCTTTATTGCTAAATGAAATTAATTGACCCAGCCATTAAAAAAATAATCTAGGGATTTAAATATTTTCTAGGCAGTCTGCTGCTCTAAATCTATGACGAAATTATTCTGTATGCTGTCTCAAGCATGACTGTAGACAGCGCAAAGGCAGTGGTAGGTATGCAGTTCACTGTCAGGTTTGCCCCTCCCTGAATACACTTCTCCTCGTTACATTAGGGTGATTGACGGACGAAACTTAGTGCCTTTATTGCAAGGAAGAGCTCAAAAGTCAGAGCACGAGTTCCTTTTTCACTATTGTGGGTCCTACTTGCATGCAGTGCGGTGGCACCAAAAGGACAGTAAGTATAAATGATTGTTCTATGGTAACCTCAAAACATGTGTTTTCTCCTCTTGATAGCCATTTTGCTAATTGTCAAATTTATTGCATGTTATGGATGTTTATCAGTACTGATCTCTCAGGTTCTTGAAATTGTTGTGCATGACATACCAGTGTCTGTCCAGCTGGATGTATCTTACAGCAAAGTAATATTTCTAAGTAACAAACATACAGGAATTAAGGTGGGAATACAGGCTGTCTGCTACTACACTGGAAATTTAATGTGGTTTTCCTCATACTACTAGTGCTTTCCATCTTCAGAGTCAGTACTCCACACAGAGAATCTGATTTGTAGTGATGGGGGTGCTAGGGTGTGTGAGAAGAGGTCTCCTTAGTAAATTGCAGTACTTCCATTGCTTGAAGGCACTTTCCATTTTCCTCTGTTGTCTTGTAGTTGTGCCATGAGATTTCTTTCCTGCCAGGTGGAGCCATCTGGAAGGCTCATTACGTGACACCTGTCTTTCTTCCATCCGGGGCTGGGGCTTGTTATGGAAAAGGAATTTGCCCATGTTTTGGGGAAGGTGTGACCCACCATGACCCTCCGCTGCTGTTTGATCTCTCACAAGACCCTTCTGAAGCCAAACCTCTGTCAGTTGACACTGAGCCCCTCTTTGATACTGT
>JAVSBS010003908.1:0-31183 GCA_033124195.1 Coracias cyanogaster | reverse complement strand
TTGTGGAGTCTCCTTCTCTGGAGACTTTCAAGACCCGTCTGGATGCGTTCCTGTGTAACCTGCCCTAGATTCTATGGCCCTGCTTGGCAGGGGGTTTGGACTCAATGATCTCCAGAGGTCCCTTCCAAGCCCTAACATTCTATGGTTCTATCCAAAACAATAAATCCTTTTTCCTGTTAGGCATCCGAGGTGCATAGGGTGTATCTCAGGCTGTAGTGTGACATGTATTTTAGATGGCATGACTACCTGGAAAGAAAATACCTGTGTGTCCCCAGGTAGTGGTATGCATTGTTAAGCTTTATTGGTGCAAGGATATCTGGAGTTATGTGGTAAAGTGGATTAAGGAGACTAACACATCTAAGAAACAATTTTGTACTGTGTGATTTCTTTATTCTGTTAGGATTTGTCACTAGATGTGGTCACAAATGACCTGGGAAGAGTTGTGTCAGTGTAAGAGGGAGTTGGAGGCAGCATGTAGGTTGACAAGTGATGCTCTTATATGTACAGCGGTGCCAATATAAATGCATGTTAAGCTGCAATCTGGGAGCCTTTATCATCGAGCACCATGTCTTGCTGCTGAGTGAAAATGAAAGAAAAGTGATAAAATGCAAAGTGGCTTTCCTGGATTTTGTCTGCACCAGAGATACCATATTTCTTCTGTGATTATTTTAGAAAATTTTGACTGTACAACCAGACACAGGTTTTTATAAACATATTTGAGAGAGCTAAAATGCAATACCAGTCTGGTGAAATTATGGTATGTTAAAGCTCTGCATGTGCTATGTGTTTAATCCTACTGGAAGAGGAGTGATAAGGTCGCTCTTCTCTGTGACAGCTTGCCCACAAGGGTTTAACGCACTTTTACTTTTTGAATGAACTCTATTGCCTTAGTTGATTAGTCTCAGTTTCTCTAAGCTCGTCTATGATGCAAGGTCAAACTTTTAAAAATGACATCCCTTTAAAACTGCTTTTCAAAACTTTTTTTTTTATATTGCAAATCTTAAAGGCTTGAACATATAGCATGGGACTTTTTTTTTTGTTACCAGTTAGTTTTAGTATGTGTTTGAAGGATGCAGAGGTAGCTTGAATTGTAAATTACGAAAATGGCCATTTTTTAAGTAATTGTATCTAGTTACGGAGAAAAGGAAAGTTTTTGGGTGTTGGAATTGCATCCTACCTTCAGTAAGTATATGTCTATTCAGTCTTTAAAGTGGTGAAAGATAACTCTGCATTTTTCCAAATACTAGTACTTTTGATTGTTGTTGTGCAAGAAAGGTGTTATAATCATCTGTTAACGGAAGAAAAGTGAGAGATTTTCTGTTGTTCAGGGTTGAGAAGGCAATGCTGAGGAGGAAGTGGGAAATCTTTCAAATTTCCATTGAAAGTTAGGCATGTAATCTGCTTAAATTATTCTAAACACATACCACTCAATTATCTGCCTCTTTAGGCATCTTAGTGTGTCTGTTTATGCCTACTCAAACAAGGCAGCTCATTAGCTGATAAAAGCAAATGAGTAGTCAATTATTTGAAAGCTGGTTTTATTTAATACTTATTTTCCATAATTTAAAGTTTTATTATTGTAACTTTAAGATATGATTGCATTAATTGGGTTGTAATTTCCTTCCAAATACGCTGTAATAGGCATAATAGGCAGGGGGGGAAATTGTTCTGTATAATGGAATATACCGATTAATATGCTAAATGATGTAATTACTTGAATTTTAATAATGGCTGTGACACTACCCTCCTAATTAATCAGGTGCTTGTATTTGATAGTTGCAAATCAAGGTAAATAGTATCAATATGGAAGCACTGTTTCTAGAGAAAACAAGTATGTAAGGTTTCCCAGTATGAATCAAGATTAAATTAAGGAGGGTTAATGCCTTTGATTTAAGCAGATTTGCTGTTATTGGGATGTTAAGTGGAGTGGTTTACCTTGAAATGCTTGCTTATTCCCCTACTTTCAAAACAAATCATTTGGCATCTTAAGACTGTTAGTAAGGTGAGGTTTTTTTTTTTTAAGCAGAGTGTCTCTACTTTTCAAAGATTTTGATTGCATTCATGTTTTTTCTGGTTTGCTTTTAGAAACTTGATCCTTTGCTTTGCTTTGATTACCTCATAACTAGATTGAGTTCTTTGTCATTTAAATACTGGCAGTGTTTTTTCTGATCCTACCTAAAAGGTTATGTATTCATTACTCCTCTCCATCCCCTCCTGTGCTGCTTCAGGGATGTCATCGGAGGGTCAGGATTTGATTGACCTCTGAAGACCTACATAGTCAGTCTGACCTGCTGAATCTGTTCATCTGCAGGGTACTGTGAGGATAAAGAAGGGCAAGAAAGTAACCCTAATCCAGTACTCATCATGAAGTGAAAGTATTGAAGTGTTTGCAGAGCTACGCAGATTGGAAGAATGATATGGTGACAACTGCAAGAGATCATGTGTGAATCGTATTTTCATTTCCCAAATTCAACATTATGGAGATATGTTCTACTGCTCATCTGATTCTCCTGTCTCTCCCCAGTCTTTTCTGGTCCATCACCAGGATTTTGGCAGTGATGTCAGGCTGTCACTTTTTTTTTTTTTTTGGTAGCTCTTAATGCATTCAGAGTAGAAGTATAGGATATCAGCAGAAAGGGAAGAGAGTTCAGGCTCTGGTGATGTAGCTGTTGGGTAGACCTCCCAGAATTTAGCCACATCTTTTCTGAAAACTCAAAACTAATGAAACAGTAAAACACCTCAGAAGTTTTTGCTGGTGATTGCTTGATATTGGCTGCTTAATGTTGCTGCAACCAAGCAAACTGTAAAATGTCTGCTATAATACTTCTGGTAATTAGATGATATTGGGCATAATGGTAGGAGGTCTGACAACTTCCATGCAAACTACAACTGATAAGGTAAGAACAGAACAGATTTTTTTTTTTCCTTTTGCTTCATATTTTCTGTTTTTTGATACTGTTATTTGATAACTGGTGCTGTGGAGCTGGTATTTCCAAGTAAAGCAAAATCTACAGTGATATTTTTAGAAAAGAGGCTCATACTTGTGTTCTGCCCTGAAAATGCAGTTCACGAGTAACTGAATTACAGGACTATGTTTTAGTGTTACAGAAGAGAGGAGCTGCATTCAGCTGGTGGCGGTGGACCAGGATCCTGTAGATACGTTTGTCTTTCTAGTGCAGTATCGTGCCAGTTATTCAGTCATGGTTTGGAATTGAAAGAACCATAGCAATATATTAATTTTGAGTTGTGCACAACAGATAAGTTAATTGGCAGGTGCAGTGCTATATTAATTTAGTTATATTGCTTCCAGAACCGAAACTTGTGCTAGAAACCCTCAACTGCACCATTTACAGAGATTTAACTTCTGTCGTTTTAGATAATACAGAAAGTGGAATTGTTTAGCAGTATTCCATTATCTTTCTTTCTAACCTGTCTCAAAAATCATTAAATCAGTAATGCTGATTTGGTAAACCAGTAAACCACAACTGCTTTGCTGTTTGGAACCATCATTTCATTTGCATAACTGGGAATGCTTTTCCCTACATGCGGGAATAGCTTTCACTCCTTTCTGAGAAATGAAGGGTAAAATAGTATATCATCTCCTTTTCCCCAGCCCCCCATATTTTAGTGGTGGCTGTAGCAAAACAGCTTATTTAAGTGTTTAAAACTTTTTAAATCATCCAACAAGGAGGAGCAAGTTGGATACTTTCTTTAGCTTTGTAGTATGAGTAGCTATTACTATATATGTAACGTGCAGAGCTAATGTGAAAAATCGGACTAATGCTGCTCTGGACTGAAAATATTCTTAACTGGAATGTAGACTTGGCATTAGGCAAAGACACCTATTAGAAGACATTCAGTGAAATCTCCCAAGGATACCTATCTTATCCAGTTATTCTTTCACCTTGTATTTGTTCTGCTTCTGTGGAAGATTGACAGATGGTTGAATGAGAAATGGGTCTGGTTTCTGATTTGTGTCTGAAGCTGTTACTGGTGCTTAGTTGCATCAGTATTGGAGCTAAGGGTCCTTAATGAACAGGATACTTTACAACTCTAACCATGTTATATCAGTTAAGGTTTTCAGCTTTCCCATCGCTACCTTTTCAGCAAGTAAATTCTTGAATATATCTGAATCCATTTCAGTATTGTTTCAGGTGCTCTTAAAGGTCAACAGTGCTGCAAATAACCTGTGGTATGAAAATATTACAGGAAGCTTCTAGCTTTATGCTCTTAAAATATAATATTTGTGGCTTCTTAGCAGTTTTGAACCGCAGGCAGTATGCAAATATGTGCTTTATTGGACAATATTGAAAAGTGAAGTTTGCATTAAAATAAAAATTCTTAATTCATATGTCCTGCTGAGGTCTTATATGTTTATTTAACTCTAAAGAATGTAAAAAGAAGATCATGTTCTATTCTAAATGAGTATATTTACATGGAGGGAAATAACAGTATCTCTAAAATGCTGTAGCTCTTGAACATGACGTTTATGGTATTCAACTAGGTATGTATGATCTAAGTAGCCGCTTCTGTGCTGAGGCATGACACTTGTGTAGGATATAAAAGCCTCTGCCTTAAAGCTGGCAATTCTTTTCAGTTTGACTCAAGTGGAAAGCATTACTGTAAAGATTATTGTAATTTTTGTAAATAGAAAATTCACAATACTCAGCATCTATGTAAAGCACTTCATGGTGTGCAAAGGTTTTTCGCGTTGGTCCATTAATGCTGCAGAATGTTCTGTACTTGTTGATTTGGGATTATCATCACACAGGTAATTAACAGTGGCCTGGTTGATTCTCAGCTCTAAAACCAAGAAATGGCTCAACATAAAAGCCTTTTCTGGCTGCTCTGCACAGTAAGTTGGTTAGCCAGATATGTAGATTAAGATACTAAGAATTTCCTTTTTCTAACGACCTTTTCTGTTTTGGAATTAGTTCAGATAATTTTACAACCAGGCACAATCTTGCAGTCTTAATTCTTTCCCTGCAGTCGTAACATGGGAAAATTCTGTTCATCATCTTATGTGAGAGCCCTTGCAACGCTTTGTATTCCATGGAGCATTTTCGTCTACACATTTAGCCATTCTTACATACAACGTAAAAAATTTGTGGGCCTATGGAAATGTCATACCAATGCTCCAGTATTTTCTTCAATAAAATGAAAGAATTGATGAAGTATGGTTTCTGTTTGGGTTTTTTCCATTCTGGTTTTATCTCTTATGGAGATGGGATTCTGTGTCATCTTGACCAGCTCTGAATGTCTTCTGAATTCAGGAGCAAAAATAGTCTCTTTATACTACATATTTTTAGGAACATAATATTGACTTTGTCCCAGATTCACATAAAAGAAAATTCCAGTAAGTGTCCCCTTTGCAGGGAAATAACATGTGTGGGCATGTAGTGTAACTGGTGAGAAGCATTTCTATTTTAGGAAGACAGATTAAAAGCTACAAAGCCTGAAATGTAATTGCAGTAAATAATGTGCTAACAAGTATATAATACTTCTGTATTTTGAGGTTGTATCGGGATGAGTTGGTTTGCACCGTTAACAATAAATACATTCTTTTTTGAAACTTAAGCCTATGATTTGTACATTGATACTTGGGTGATACATAAATTGATATTATGACCAACTATAGGAGATTTGAACTCATTTTAGACTTGGTGGAAGTTCTAGAGAGTGACTTAAAACCCAAATAGCTGCAAGTCTCGCATCATACAATTACTGACTTCAGAGAAAGCCTTTTGTAGTGTAGGACTCTTGGTAATTTTGGATCTTCTAGCACAGAGAACAGAAAACTGTGGAATGCCCATGTTTTGGGGAGCTTAACTTTTTGCCACATGGAGAGAGTATTTGTATTTATGCAAATAATGGGATTGGAATCCCCACATGGGGTTATATTCAGGAGGCTGCTGCTTTCACTTACAAGCAAGAGTAAATGGAGCTTTGGAACTATGCTTGCCTCACAGCAATTGCCTTCACATCAGTGCCTGAAAGGCTAGAACATAACCTTTAAATAAACTAAAAAATCCAAAGTAAATACTTTAGTACCTAAATAAAGGACTAAATTATAAATAAATTCACAGATATGGTCAGTTGTCCCTTCTTCTGATACTTTTATAATAGTAGTATAGTTACTGACGCAAATTTAGGATCTGTAAACTTAGCTGTGATTTTTCTGTGGGTTAGTTTTCAAGAAGAAGCTTGGAAAAATAAAACATTATGTAGAATATTTTAATTCTAATAGCTGTTAAATCTGATAGATGTGTTTCAGAGTGTTCATATAGCTCAGATTTTTTTAGAGAGATGTGTCGTGAGTGCTTTTTTCTTTCTTTCTTTCTTTCTTTCTTTTTTTTTTTGTTCTTCCTGACTTCAACTGACAAGGTTTAGTTCCTTGAATGCAAAGAGTATTTTGCTTTGGAGTTAGTATTAGGCAGTATGGAGTTTGTACTGTGGTTTCTGACTAACACTATTGTTTGTACCATAATAAACCAAAGAAAAATATTTGAAAAATAAGGTTGCTGAAATAGCACATGGAGCAGAAGGATGAGTCCTGTAGTACAGTCACCCCATCCTGCCTTCCAGCATCTGTGACCAGCTGTAATTATGGAGAGACAAGATGCCAGCCCAGACAGACTTCATCCTCCCAGTCATAATGGGAGATTTTACCTTGTCCCCTCTGATGCTGCAGCACTTCAATTCACACAGATTCATTTGTATTTGCATGAAGATAATTCACTTCATCATAGTTCTGTTGTGAGCTTAGGAGTCCAATTGCATAGACCTTCTTGCAAGATAATGTCATTTTCAAGTTAACAGTTTGGATAATGGTTTAATTAAATATTAACATCATTATTGGGATGGAGGAAATAGTTGTTGAATTTAAAACTGTAGGAGATATTGAAGAGCGAGATCATTTATAGTCTGTTTCAGATTCAGCCTGTGGCCTGTAGTGTGTCAGTAGGTCTGTTTCAAGTCCTACTTTTTATGATGATCTTTTTTTAATAGAAAAAATTCGGTATATTAACATGATTTTTTAAAAAAACACTGAATTACAAGACCAGGAAATAAAAATAAAACCCGTTGATGTGTTATTCTTCTGTATACTCTGATATATTTTGAAATTGCGTTTTGTATTGGCAGATGTTTAAGTAGCAAATAGCTGAGATACTTGAAGATCTTGGCTGAGCTTTGCAGAAGTAAATAATGGTTGCTTGGTGATGTCTAGAGCACTAGAGATTTGCAAAAATGACTGGTATGTCGCTTCTTGGATGCTTGATGTCTTTTGTAAGAACTGACTTTTATTTTAAGCTTTACTCTTTCAGTATTCTATGTGTTTGTGGTGTCTAGTCAGACACCCCAAATGGCTAGTTGTCTTGGAACTCTCACCTCCTACCTTTGGATAAAACGTGAATGTTGGGCTCTTAGAAAACTTAAAAAAAAAGTCCCTGTTCAGTAGAAGACGTTCTAGAAATCTAAATTTTAGCAATGTCAATGTCATAAATTTTTCAATTTTGTCCCTTTTGCTGTCTTTTAACAAGATCCCCAGTCACTGTAGAGTCAGATCTGTATTTATATGTGTGTGTGTGTGTGTATATATATATAAATATATATATAAAAATCTTGTCAGCTTGGACTGCATTGCTACAGTTCCTAACCGCTGGAGGGGCTGGTTATGTCACTGCTGCGGTAGCCCTGGCTGGGTCCGTTGTTTGGCTGGGATCATGGCAAGCTGCAGATGCTTTTGGCTTGGGGATGGAAGGATTGGCCGACTACCGCAACAGGCTTTTGTGGAAGTGGGCGCACCAACACCATTTAGATGCTAATGGATATAAGCTCGCTGTTTTGTACTAGAACTTGACTGCATCTCAGGAATGTGGCCTGTCTGGTTTTGTGTTGGCTTCGGCATTCAGAGGGCCTACTGTAATTCATGTCTGCCAATCGACTAAAGCTGCAATCTTCTGTTTTATGGCTTTGATGTGCCAGAGGAAATTGTTGGGGTTGGTGGAGTGTTATGTGCTTTTTTTTTTTATTATTCTCCCAGATCTTACCTGCTGATCTGTATGCTTTTTGTTTGCCATCTCCTATTAGGGAATAAAGTAAATTTGCTATGTGAAGCTATATATGGCATTAACTTTACTGAGAGAGTTGAACCTTTTTTTTTTTTTTCTTCTGTTCATGTTTTTCTATGGTAACTAAATGCTATATTGTTCCTTTCTACTCTTCTTGCAGATATTAAGTGGAGTATATTTCTGTAGTTTTACTGGAGATATGACAGTTTTCTGTTTTTAGGCTCCTTTCTGGTTCAGTGGAATACATATTCTGGCTCATGTTTTAGAGGTGATGAATAAATTAATAACCTAGGCGTAACAGTGACACGGTCTAATAAATTTGGGTTCTAGTTGATGCATCTTAGCAGCAATTTGCTGTATTTTGTGCAGAAAAAAGGATGTATGACGCAAACATGAATTTAACTAGCCCTAGGAATAACATTTTTGTAGGTCTGTTTGGTACATTAATGTACATCAGATTTTCTGTCCTGTGCCCCCTACCTATTCTTGTTCTGAAATAAAACAGTAACTGTTCATTTTGTTTTCTCGAAACACATACACGCTCTTTAAGATTGTGTTTTTTAATAAGTTTCTTCAAGATTTCATTACTGTATTAGGTGAAATGTTTGTAGTGAGCACAGGGGAGGAAAACTGTAGATCTAGTTGGACTCAGCTAGCAATTACTTTAGCAGATAAAACAAAATATGTAAATATCTCCTCAGCACTAAGGCTGATCTTTCAGACTCTGTCTGTATCCCTAGCCAGAAAAGGACATATGATAATTAGATTTTGAAGGACCATGTGCTGTTGCTACAGAGCTAAATATTAAAATGCAAGAAAGCAGACTACCACATGGCACAATTGATTTTTATGGCAGTTCATGTTAAAATGCTCTCTCTTTATATTGCCTTTTAGGTTACCTAGGGTGAAACAAAATTACAGACTTGGAGACTCTGGAAAAGCTCAGCATCAGCATTTGAGGTAAAAACGAACATACTGAAGTAATCTCGGGCGTGTCTGTCTTATTAACTTTATGGAACTCATTGAAGTAGAAATTTTCATCAAGATCCATTTTGCATTTAAGTTTTCAGTATTGATTTAAAAAAAATTGACTTCAGAATTCCTCTTTTCAGGTCTTGGAAAATTCATACTTTAGGTGAATATATTGCATAAAATTTTTGTTAGAGCTTGAAAACACTGTGGATCTGATTTAGATATGGTATTTTTTGTTTTCAATTGTTGTTTTATAGAATGGCAAATATATCTATGAAATTCTTTGCCGTGTCTTTCCTAATTTTATTTGTATAGCTAAATGTACTTTTATGCCAGTCACCATCTTAATTGCACAGTATTTTTACTTCTATTAAAAGACACATGCTAATGTACTTAGGAAGAAATGTGGTTTTTTGCTTTTTTGTGAGTTTACAGTATCAATTATGGCTTCAAATTGAAATACTTTGAAGAAGTTTTGAGTTCTGATTTTATTTTTGACATTTAACCGAAATGAAAATACACGTGCATAGAAAAAGCAGTACAATTGTACTGAACATAGTAAATTATGTAGAACATACTACTACTGTATTTCTCACATGAATCATTTATTAATATTAGTAATCTGTAAATAGGATTAGGGTAGTACGCATTCCTTGCACATTTAAAATACCAAAAATTAGCTTTAAAATCCCTTTAAATTTTTTATTTCTAATAATACATTAAAATAATTTATGTTCCAGATAGACTTAAATCGTTCATTTTCTGTCAGCAACTTACAGAGTAACGTTGATGCATTTAAACGTTTATAAGCAACTGAATTGCCACAATTAACCCTGCTGTTGTAGTTCCAAACCATTTCTATAGTTCATAGATTTTGTTGTTGTTTTTCAGAGCCAAAGCTTGCAAATGGTGTGATTAATCTACACGCTGATATCATGATGTCAAAATGCAGTTCAGGAAGCATAAACACAGAGACTGTGGAAATTAAAACGGTAAGACTGTTCTTTGTGGTATGGGAGAAGCAGGTTTTTAGGTATAAAATAGAATGCAGTGACATGATATTTAAAGCTTCTTCAGGACTTTAGAGTACAGTAACTTCTATGTGTGAGGTTTGCTCACGCAGAGATTTTGAGGTAGAGGCTCTCAGGTAGAGATTTGCTGTGGATTTCTTGGGAAAGAATAATGAAAGTAGCTACTTTTATCTGTAGATGGTTAGATATAGCAATGGCATGGATAAAACACATGCTTTGACATTTCTTATAAAGCTGAATGTGATTAGAAATGTATTCTTTTTTTTTTCTAAAGGGTGTGTTTAAATATTTCTTGTGGATTTTATAGTCAAATGTGATTGTGTGGTGAAATGCAATCAATTTAAAACCAATCAAACAAAACCAAAGAAACAACCGCCCCCCCCCCACCCCCCCCCAAAAAAAAAAAAAACAACCAACCCAACCACAAGCCAACTTAATACAGCTTCAGATCTATTAGTATTTCAAGCCTTTTTAGCTAGGTTTACAGAACATGGAGGTTTAGGAGTGTATGTATACATGGTATAATACATTTACTATTCATCTATTGCATTGCAATATCTGTGAATGAACTAGCTGCCAGTGTATACGTTCTAGCACGTATGTTTTATTTCAGGTGAACATCTGCAAACTGCCTCTTGCAAACACCTTAAGCAGCTAAGACATTTGCTAGAGGTGGGGACAGGGGGACAGGGTTAGGTGGTGGATGTGATAGTGTTGGGGTAATGGTTGGACTCGATGATCCTGAGGGTCTTTTCCACCCAGAGTGATACTGTGATACTGTGATTCTTAGGGTCTTCTATGGAGATAACCAAAGTCGAGCCTGTTGCTGCAACCTTGATTTTGCAGATGGCCCCATGGCTGAAGGAGCACTTTCCAGATGCAGTGTGTAGCACTAGGCGCAGGGGGTGCAATGGTAACCAGCACCCCTCCACACCAGCCACCTCCGTGCTCCTGTTCCACTCATTCCAGGAGCCTTAACAGGAGTCTCGTACACCCCTGTACAAGGAGTGTCTCAGGACACTTGCAAGCATCCAGCCACTCGTTCATCTGGAAATATCTGCTGAGCCCAGTGCAAATCTCCATAAAGAAATGCACATACAAGATTACTGCGCAAAAGAAAAAAAAAAACCTTCCGGTTTTAGGAAAACACAGGAACTTTTGTAAACATTCAGGAGCTCCATCTGCTGGCAATACTTCGTAGCTGTTTGTGTCTAACCCGAATAGTCATAAAACTATGATATATATAAACTATATAATAGTTTAAAGTCTATTGGAAACCTTACAAATCTTTTTGTAATATTATCTCCTTCCTTTTTATTTCAGGTGCTGCCTAAACATTTGGATAATTTTTTGCTTGTTTCCAAGAACCTGTGTATCAAACCTTTCAAAGCCCAATTTTTTACTGATACTGGCTGATGATCTTGGTATTGGAGATTTGGGTTGCTATGGCAATGATACAATAAGGTAAGAATGTATTATACAAAAAAAATTATTCCTTCCTGGTGGATTTCAGTGGAAAAAACACTGATGACACTTGGTATTAGAATATTCATTATTAATGAATGAGTTTATCTAGATATGCTTCTTTTTAAACCATGTACAAGCACGTACAGGTACATACTTATTCATGTACAAAATAAATATTCTACTACTAGAGTAATAATTATACAGGCATTCTTGAACAACTTTATTGGACTTTTGTTTTTCAGCATATACAGTCAAAAGTTTGCAAATGTGTTCATGCACTGTTCTTGTCAGGCACATGTATAATCTGTAAATTTCCACAACTCCAGGGTTGAAATATCAAGGACTGAGATTAGGATTTAATATCAGTTAACAACTCTAGTAGGCTTGTTATAAAATGACAGCTCAGCCTATGTGATATATTTATCCCTTGCACATTTATCAACCTATATGTAGTTTGACTGTATGTGTATGTATATGTATATATCTTCTGTATTTAACCTATTATGTTCTTGGAAATTGTGGTGTTTTGTATCTGTTAATGGAATCTTTTTCACTATGCTGCATGGCCTTTTGATATGTGATGGAATTGAAATACCTTTTTTTCTTGTTATTAATAAAAACATATTTCTCCATGGAAAATTCATTTCTAAGGAGTCAAGGTATCTCTAAAAATATATAACACAGAGCTTTCCTAGTTGAGTTTTAGATAAACTGAGAGTTTTGTAAATTTGTTCATGTCCTTGACAAAACTAGGTAGAGCAAGATACCACAAAGTTCTGTGTAATGTACATTTTTATCAGAGATGGAATTTTTCTCTTTAGGACCCCTAACATTGATGGCCTGGCAAAGGAAGGAGTGAGACTTACTCAGCACATTGCTGCAGCTGCTGTCTGTACTCCAAGCAGAGCAGCGTTCCTGACTGGCAGATACCCCATCAGATCAGGTTGGGCCTCTCTCTAATGGTTCACTGTGGTTTGTCTAGCCATTATTGCTATTAAAAATCCCTTAAGTAAACCATTTTAAAGACTAGTTAATCTCAGGATTTGGTGGTCTCAGTGAGATGGGCAAAAATAAAGATGACTAGATTTAGCGATTGATTTCTATGGGAAAATCCCTGCATAAAGCACATTTAATGTGGCTAAATAACAACACAAAATGGATGAAAATTCAAACAGCACAAAGCACCCAGAGGTAGAAACATGAAGAAGAAAGTAAACACTGCATGTTCAGTGGTATTAATATTATATTAAGTGTAAAGTTTTGCTGGCAAACTTTTTCATAATGAAATGTGTCGGATTGTGGAATAGTTCTCAACAATAATGTTTTAATTCAGCCATGTAAATTCACGATAGAAAACTTCAGCCACTGCACATGACAATAACAATCTGTGTAGCTCCTCTGATGTGATTCTGACTTGCTAAAGGAGAAATCTAATCATGAACTGTGCATTTCAGAAGCATGTACCCCGACTCTGTAAGCCTTTTGCTCTATATAAAACTTTTCTCCCCCCCAACATTATTTTTTGATAGAACTTTTCTTGTAAGAGATTGCCTAATGTCCAAAAGGAGGCATCTTATTGCCATTGGTAGACACCCCAGCGTAGCTGCGGAATCTGCATTGGCCTCACAGATAATGACATGGGACTTGGAGGAGACATCATTCTGGGGGTCAATCAGAATATGCCAGGGCATATTAAATGGCTTATAAAAAGGCACTAAGCTTAGACAACAGAGTCCCATTGATTAGAAAGAAGAATCTGAGAAGACTTAAACTCTTAAATGTGGCTTGTTTTATTTTAAATACTATTATTCCTATCTAGGTATGGCATCCAGCACTCAACGGCAGGTTCTCTTTTGGAATGGGTGTTCTGGCGGGCTCCCACCAAATGAGACTACTTTTGCCAGAATTCTGAACCGAAGAGGTTATTCTACAGCAATTGTAGGTATGAGATGTAGCAACCTGCTGCCTTATCATTGCTTGTTATTCAAATGAGGCTGCTTTGGTAAATATTTTTGTTTGCCAAAATGCCTAGGATCAGTTAAACTAGAATTTCTTGTATGCATAACTTCCAAAATCAGCACGGTTTTTAGAATGTCATCCACAAGCCCCGATGTCAGCACAGTTTATCTGTAAGTCCAAAATGAAGGATGTATGGAATACATAGATGCACACTGCAAACATAAATAAATGCAAGGGAAAGAATCTTGTTTGCCTCGTACAAATTGCTGTAGGAACAACCAACAGAGATATTCACTGATCCATTAGAACAAAAAAATGTTGTCTGCCAGCCAGTACCCAGAAACCACACTGGTCTTAATTATACCTGGTGGCTAGATTTTCTGTTATCTATGTATCATGCATTATCACAGTTCAGATTCTAAAAGTGCCTTCATTTTCTTCAATAGCAACTCTGCAAAAAAGCTAAGAAAGTCCCATTCACTTCAGTGGGTTTTGGATCAGAATACACATTCAATAAAGAAAATCCTATTAACTCTTTGCTAATTTTGCCTGCACAGCAATTAAAGGATGTATCTTTCAAGTACCTCTCCTTTTTAAACTCCTTTTGATGTAGTCAAAGGTGCCATGTGCTTAATTGTAATTAATGTGATTTTCACACCTCTGCTCAGCTCCAGCACACCGAGGTGTCATTTGGTTCCTAAACTGAAGTGAGTCTTAGTGAGGTACCGACTGCACACAAGCCTGTGCAAAGCGGTGAGCTTTCCCTGGCTCACTGCATCCTATTATATAGCTTATATCATAAAATACATTCATATACATGAGCACAGAGCTGGTTGGCAGTTCCAGAAACTATTTGTCTAGCTAATAGTCCCTAAGCCCGTGGTTATAGACTGCCTGTCCTTCAGTGTCAGGATAATTACACTGCTCTATAATATGACTTCATTAAGGTTCATTATCAGTGTATGACATATTCTGATAGGTCCAATTGTACTGGATAATTGGAATGGCCTATTTTTGCAACCCATTTGGGGATTAATATAGACACACAGAGCCAATATGTACACACCTTCTTCCCAAAATTTGTTCTTAGGCTGTGAAGGTCAGATAGAACTTGTGTATAAATTAGTTCATATTTTTGCACTTAGCTGTTTCTTTTGACACAAGAGTTTCTCCCCATCAGGCTACCCATTAATGAATGGCTACTTTGTCATGTGAAAAATAATAAGCACCAAACAATAAGAACTTTGTTCTTATTCAGGGAGGTGTCTGAGCTGGACCATTGCCTTACGTGGAATTTTAGCAGCTAGGTGAAGAAAACCAGCTGTTCTAGGCAGATAAAGTGCCAATGCACAATTGCTCCTTCTGAATCTGTACCTATTGGACACAAGCTCCTCCCTTGGTGCACCTTAACTGAGGAGTGCAGCCAACCTATTAGAAATACAGACGGACACCCAAGAGTAACAATGTTGGCTTTAAGATCTTTGTTTTACTTTTTCAGGGAAGTGGCATATAGGTGTGAACTGCAAATCGCGCCACGATCACTGCCACCATCCTTTAAATCATGGCTTTGATTATTTTTATGGCATGCCTTTTACCCTTTTGAATGAGTGTCAAGGCACAGATGATCCTGAACTGGCCAAGTCTTCCCAGGATACATATTGGCTTTACACACAGATGATCACCCTTGCAGTGCTTACTCTTTCGATTGGAAAACTGACCAATTTATTCTCAGTAAAATGGAAAATAATCATATGTCTCGCCATCTGTGGTCTCCTGTATTTCATCTCCTGGTTCTCCAGCTATGGTTTCACCAAGTACTGGAACTGTATCCTGATGAGAAACCATGATATCACTGAACAACCGATGGATCTAGAAAAAACTACTTCTAATATGCTGAAGGAGGCAGTTTCATTCATTGAAAGGTAACCAACAAAAACTGCATCGTATTTTAAGGATTTTTAAAAAATAATGCGATTACTGTGTCATACACCGTGAGCTGGCATGCTGAACTACCCATCCTGGTGCTGGCCAGTGATTTGTTGTTCTCTGGCACCCTGTCATGCTGTCCTACCTGTCATGCTGTCCTTTATTTTCTGCATAGTTTGTCAGCTCCCCAGGAAAAGGAAGATTATTTTTTCATGTGGGTGTTTATGTTTTGTTCTCCTGATACAAAGGGGTCCTGGCCAATGACTGGGCCTTTTGCCAGTTGGAACAGGAAAACAATCTTAGCCTGATGAATGGACTATCATAGAAATTGTCATATGAAGTTAATATTTTACAAACAGGAGGTAGTGAATTTTGTTTTCTTTTCCAAAGGTGTCCATCATTTGCAATACAGTATCAGTAATCTGAACTGGAACAAACCACTAATTCTTCAAATGTATTAGTGTGTCTGGGGCATATCACTGAATAAGGTTATACTATTTCTGACAGGGTTTAGGGGTTGTTTGGTTGTTTTTTAAGGGAAATTGGAGGTAAAATAAATCCCTTCTGTAAAACTTTGTGCACAGATAATCTCAGGTTGCTAGGATATCCTGCCTGCGCTGATGTTAAAAGTATATGGTTCCCCTGTGGGTGCAGTATCTTATCTGCCTCTTCCGTGAGGATGTCTCCGATGCTCAGTGAACACCCATGTTTCAGTTTAAGCAAGCAAGTCCTATTCTCCTTGCCCCTGCGAGTGTGTCAGTCTTTTGGCTATGAGCTTTCCTAGTTGTTTAATGTTCTACACATGTCTAACTTGGAAACAGAAAAAGAAAGGGCCCATTACTATTTGGTCTTAATACGGAACCAACATCTTTGAGGGGTATTTTAATCCACTCTGTCTCCCAAAACCTCAAAAATGCAGAGGTGTCAAAATAAAATTTTTTTGGTTCAGACCACAATAATAATTTTTATTGAGATAGTCACTACGATACCACTGTTATATTTTGGGTTGAGTGACAGTTTGCAGAGAAATGATTCTTGTTTTCTTTTATTTCAGAAACAAGCATAGACCATTTCTTCTCTTTGTTTCCCTTTTACATGTTCACACCCCTCTCATTACCACAGAGGAGTTTCAGGGAAGAAGCAGGCATGGCCTGTATGGAGATAATGTAGAGGAGATGGACTGGATGGTGGGTAAGTCTTCTTGAAGAAATTCCTTCATTTATTTGAGTGTGAAAAGGAAATTAAAGGGGTGGTCACAGAACTCCCTTTTTGCATATGTCAGAAATCAGTGAACTTGCCTTGGATACACAGTTAGCTCGAGATTGCCATACAATTACCAAACCTTTTGTCTTTATTAAGATGAAAGCTCAAACTTTTATTGTGAGGATTTTTTCTTCTGTAATTGACACACTGCTGTGCTGAAGTGTTAAATGCAGTCAAAAAACCAAATATGTGCTTGACTATGTTGTTAATCAAAATGTATGACATTTCTACAACTCTGTCTAGTCTCAGAAGATGTAAGTGGTGCTGCGGCTGAATACTACATTATAAGGTGGTTGTTTTGTGTACTTGTTCATTTTTATTGATGAATAATCCCTGGAGCAGAAACCAGAACTCCCTTTTAGCCAGAAGGCCAAGCTAAAAAGATATAAAGTTTCACTTAATAAATTGTGTGAAGTCCGTACATCGTGAAGACTTAGGTCTAAACCTGGGCTCTGAGGGCAAATTAGGTTTAAAAACACTTTAATTACGTTTTAACAACCTAATTGGTACTCATAGCATAGATTTAGACCTAAGCCTTACTTAGTCGTTCCTTTCTGCTTCAGTGGGTGGGAAGGAGATGATAGCTAGTTTGTGTTTAGTCAAAAGTGAAGACCTTATTGCTGAAGTATTCACCTCTTGTCTGTCAGCATTCAATCCCTGAAACTTTTCTTCCTTCAATAACCATGTCTACAAAATTCTATTTTGAGAGGAGCCTGATTGCTTCTGATGGGCAGGCTGAGAATGCTTTCAAGATCCAGTTGAACCAAAGGACTCTACCATGCTCCTCTTCCAAATTTTTGGCACCAGTCACCTTCAGGCACAGGCTACAGAAGCACATCTGGGTAGAGGAAGTCTGATGGTGTAAGGAACATGCCGTGTATAGGCCAAACAGGATGGCAACTAGGCAGGACAGAAGTCTCCAGGGTTGGACAACTAACTAAGAGATTTGGGGTCTAATTCAGAACCAGTATGCCTAGACTAAATCTAAACTCTTTTAGGGGGGAAGGTGTGTATTTTAAGGTAAGGTCAGTAAGTAGTTTGACCAAGGAGATGCAGGAATTCTATAAAGGAGAAAAGTCAGAGCAAAAGAGCCAATTGCTGGCTTATGCTTTTTCCTTGCACGCTTCAGCTTTTGCCGCTGTTTCTGTACTAAGGGAGCTGTTCATGGTGAATACATTTAATGCAGAAGGTGATGAAGACAAGCAATCAAAGATAAATCATATTGTGTATAAACATCCGAAGCGTCTGATGGGCATTCCTTATGAAGTTAGGTTTGAATTACAGTCTGTGAAGATTTTATCAATGACATCAGGAGAAGATTTTGGTTGATGGTATGCAGACAATTTCAGAATCCCTGTTCTATTCCTGGCGAGACACTGCAGTTTTCTGTGATTAGGAATCTAGGCAGCACTATTATTTAAGCTTTTCAAGATGCTTGAGGCTACACAATGGAGACAATCTTTGATTCAGAGAATTTACGGCACAAAGCTGACAGTAGTCTGAGTAGCTTGGATAAAAGGATCATTCATTTAAATTATTTTCCAGTTGGTTTTAGTTTTTATTTTCCTGTTTTTACAGACACCACCATCAAATTTTGGAGACATTCAGCAGCTTTCCATTGGGCTGTTATTATTTCTGTAATGTGGGATTACTCTTTTCATTGCTTGTGGTAGCTCATAACAGAATTCATTCAGGTAAATGGAAAGGCTCGTTCTTCACTGAATTTTGAGTCAAGAAAGACCTAAAAAATCTGACTGCATCTCCAGACATAACCATGATGTTTTGCTTTGTTTATAGGCAGGCTTCTGGATGTTATTGACAAAGAAGGCTTGAAAAATACCACATTTGTTTATTTTGCATCTGATCATGGAGGATTCTTAGAGGCTCACAGAGGAAATGCTCAGTTTGGTGGATGGAATGGGATCTATAAAGGTAAAATTTTAGTAGTGTGTACATGCATAATACTCCCTCTTAATAAGAAAATGATAGAATAAAATACATCCAGATAGACTGTATTTACTAAGGTATACGCTGGGATGTTAATCTTGGACTGTAGAGCTGGAGCTAATTCAGGGGATTCATCTTTCAGACCCACGATAGGATAACTTCAACCAAAGCTACTCCTGACAGCTATATTGTCTAACTGTTCTTAAAGACCTTCAGTGATTCCCCACATAATCCATTTTTTATTGTCCATGCTACTGGAGGTTTTTTCCTGGTACCTACCTTGGATTTCCTCCCTGCAGTTTAAGCAACAGATCTTGCCCTATTCACCAATCTACAGAGATGTCAAAGAGTGGAATTGTTCCTCTTCTGCCAAAAGTACTCCTTAGTAGCGAGTTATTAACTGTGCCACCCAAGAAAGCAGTGTAAAATAAAGAGGTTAATAATACTTATGTTTTAAGAACAGCATTTTCACTGTAGTCATTCTACTGTTCTCTAGGATTTAATAAGTTTTCATTAAAGTTATTGGAATATTCTAAAAGTTTTAATATCTTTTATTATACATGCATAATAATCATCTAATATGTTTTATTCTTTTTTTCTGGTTTTTCACCCCCACCCCCCATCTCTAACAGGTGGAAAAGGAATGGGAGGCTGGGAAGGAGGGATCCGCGTCCCAGGAATAGTTAGATGGCCAGGAGTGTTGCCTGCAGGGACAGTTATCAATGAACTGACAAGCCTTATGGACATTTTCCCAACTGTGGTTCAACTAGCTGGAGGGGCAGTGCCTCAGGACAGGTACAAAGGTGGCTTCATAAACCATATTTGCTCCCCTTTCTTGATTTAGATAGAGGCTGACTAGGTATGTCATGCACCCTAACAGCCACAGGTTAAATTCTGTTTCTTAACCAGGCAATTCTCTAGCTTGCTTTCCATTAACTTGCCCTATCTTGCCTGATTACACAGTAAAGGCAAGGGAAAACAGTATGCTTTATCAAGGGTCATTTAGTTAATTCAGTTTTATAACCACTAAAAACCAAACTGGTTGATTTGGGACACTGAGATGACTGTAAAAAAAACCAAAACAAACACCCCTCCCCACCGCCCTACCCCCCTTCTTTTAATCTTACTTGTTATGAAAAATCCACAGATACTTACAAAGCTGTTTGCTCCTGTTAGAGTACTAGGACGGGCCTTCTCCAAGACAGGAAGCCTGGTTCTTCATGAGTACGGAAGGTGGAGCAACTGGCACAAGGCCTGTGTTTGGCTGCCAGTACCAGAGAAGTAGCTTCCTCGATAGTAAACAATTTGTAGCATCTGTGTTAGACTCCTCCAAAGAATACGAGAGAGCGTGGGTGGTTAAGCCATTTGAGCAAAAAGCATAAAAGTATCAGTGGTGTGTAACTAAACCAACTGTTAGTCAATGCAGCTAAGTGGCACTTCTTTTTCTTTTTTTTTCTTTTTTTTTTTCTAAGAAGCCTCAAGCTCACAGAACTACCAGTGATTTCCATTTCAGGGAGCAAAATTGCAAGCTGTGAACCCTGCCTTCACTATGGTTATCGCTTACTCCCAGGAAAATTACAGTAATGGTAACTTATCTCCCCAGGCAGGATGTGTAAAATAGCTGTAATTGCAAAGACTGCTAGTAACTGCTAATCACTGCTCTCCGCCCAGCCACACCATTAAAAATCTCAGGGTTCATTAGCTAAACAGCAGCTTGGTTCAGAAATGACACTTGAAATCCTAATGCCACATACATGGAGATGAGCAGCTCCAGCTGCGGACTGAAATTCTTCAGCAGTTCGGTGACTCCTGTCCTCTCCGTCAGGGTGATCGACGGGCGCACCTTGCTGCCTTTGCTGCAGGGGACAGTTCAGCACTCCGGGCACGAGTTCCTGTTTCACTACTGTGGTGTGTTTCTGCATGCAGTGCGGTGGCACCAAAAGGACAGTGAGTATAAACATCCCCCCTTCCTGCAGATCACAGATGATGTAATGACCTCTAGTTTCCAACAGAGTAGAATCATAGAATCATAGAATGTTAGGGCTTGGAAGGGACCGCTGGAGATCATGGAGTCCAACCCCCCTGCCAAGCAGGACCATAGAATCTAGGGCAGGTTACACAGGAACACATCCAGATGGGTCTTGAAAGTCTCCGGAGAAGGGTTGTGGCATTGGGCATGATCCCTTAGGTGAGGATAGCCATCATCAACTCATTTATATCATACAGCTTGAACTCTGGCAATCTTCTTACCTGCTCCAGAAATCCTACCAAGTAGGCAGGTGAATTTGGTCATCTTTCTGTTTGGTTCATTCAGAGAACCTGGAATTTAGCTGCATCCTGTAAGCCTTTAGGCCAAAAGCTTTACTTGTAGCCTTCCCACTGTTCCTTCTTCCTCTCTGACATTGCCTTTGCTTTCATTCTTTTGGGTAAGTAATGCACAGGTCTTATTGTTTTGCAAATAAAAAGCATTGGTAGATGCAGACAGCTACATAAAATATAGCTAAAGGAAGATGCCAGATGTGGTTTTGGGCAAACTGAGGGTAATCTAAATATCTAGATACCTAAGCATACCTAGATACCTAACAAAAGAGACCTTTTATTTGTCCAGCCTGCCCTGCCAGCTTGCCTTTGAGGGCTGTTTCAAGTTGGTGGTTTTGATTGTCCTGCATGCAGCAAGGTCTTTGTTGCAGAGCTACCAGAACTGTGACACTAGCATGCAAAAGTGGGTGAGAATGTTTTGTGGACAGTTTCATTTCAAACAGTAGATTGCACAGCAAATGCATATGCACTTAAATAAAAGCCCTCTGTAAGGCCAAAGAATTCCTGTCCATAACTAGTACATAGCAAAGCAACTTGCTCAGATGCATTATACTATAATAATTAATACACTAAATTTCACACATTTATGAAAATTATACTTTTTTTCCTACTCTTGAAAATATGTAATTCTTTGTCCTTTTCTCTCTCTGGAGCCTTTTTGAAAGGGCTGCTGTCATAGAGTATCTCTAGTTGAAAGGGATCCTTAAGGATCATTGAGTCAACTCCCTGCTCCTTGCAGGACTACCCAAGACTAAACCATATGACTAAGAGCATTGTCCAGACACACCTTGAACTTTGACAGGCTCTATGCCATGAACACTTCCTTGGGGAGCCTGTTCCAGTGACTGACCACTGTCGGGGAAAGTTTCCCTGGTGCTTCATTCCATTTCCTGTGACCTGTCAATCTGTGGTGGAATTTGATCCTAACAGCGGTGATGACTTTTAAATTTATTTTATTTTTCTCCTGGCTAGTGGCTATGCCATTTGGTTTTACGTGTTGTGAAAACAATGTCTTCATTGAAATTCCTTTGATCTCAAATGAACCTCTGCAAGTTACTGGGAGCCATCTCCTCTGAAAGTTATCTGGAACCATCTAATAAGTTGTATGCCTTCTAATTATTTTATGAGGGCTTTTTTCTGGTCTGATTGTTTCCTTGAGGTGCTTACTTATCTTCATTTCAATTTTGCTCTTTAGCTTTTCCTTCTTGCTTTACTGAGATGCAAGTCTGAAAGAGAAACTAGGAGACAGTTGCCGATTAAAGAGCTCTAGTTTCATCTCATTGAATGTACAGATTCTTATTATGGATCCATCAATGAAACTTCAGATTTACATGTAATTTTTATTTTACATGAAAAGTTTTCCGTAGTTATTCAGCCAACTATTTCTGGTCATTTTTAGTAGCATATTTTTTTCATTACTCCGGTTTTATTGTAGATGCATTTCTTTTGTACCAATTAGTTAAAGCACATTTTATTTTTTCATTATTTCTGGATAGCTAACGCGTCTGCTTTAAAAAAACAGAATTAGATTGTCTTGACAATATCTATTATTAGTGATCCACTGATGTCATGAAGTATTACGGAAACCAGTGAGGCAATACTCACTTATGCTAGCTGTGCCTCATTAAACTCGTTTAACATGGACTTTCCATTCACTTCTTTATTTGCGAAATCACATCACTGTCAATGGTAGCAGAATGTGAAAAATGGGGTTGGTTAATTTTCAGAACTTTTTTTTCAGAGGAAAAAAATTACCATTCTTAAAGCAAAACAAAATTGCTTTAAGTATAGAGTCAAAAGTACTTTCCTTTCTGAGCTATATGCATTTTTGGAAAGAATTTAACTCTTGACCTAGAGCCATTGGGTGAAGAATTGAAATGGGTAATGTGGTATCTATGCCTCATTTAATTAAATGTCCACATTACTGGCTTTCAAGGGCATACATTTATTTGCAAGTAATTTTGCTTGAAGGGATTTTTGTATGTCTGTCTTTTACTTAACTGCCAGTATCACTGTTCAGGGTCTAGTTAGGCTGTTGGCTGTTGTTTTTTGTTTGTTTGTTTGTGGGTTGGGTTTGTTTTGTTTTGTTTTTTCCCCCTGCTCCTTACCTAGCTCTTGGAAACTGTTATGGTAGGCTTAGTTTTATTGTTGATACTCACTTCACTTCTTGTTGCACAAAGAAACTCTGCAGTTTGTGAGTAAATAGAAAAACACCCTACAAATGGATCATGTTAGGAAAGAAAACCAAACAAAAGCTAGAACTAAAATGACGCTTAAAGGGTGTTAAAAGTGTTTTATCTCTTAGTAGAATGATTCTGTGTGAATTAATTCCAGTGAGTGAATTCTCGGGAGTTGTTTTCTCTGCTAAGAAGTACATTTGGACAAACTGAGTGATATAAAAGACATTAAAACAATGGTTTCTTAACCACTTTCTGAGGGTCACTTTCTCACTCCCTACTCCCACAAAATGTTACTGTTTTTCTTAAATTTTCGCACAAATAGAAAGATAATTATTTTCTAATTTTTTTAAAAAAGAAACCTTAAGTAAAACTCATATTTAAAAGGATTTCATAATGAACACAACAGACAAATGAGCCATTCTCACCAGGAACAATTCAGAATAAAATTGAAACACACACCCTGTATGAATGAGCAGAGTTGAATACCTGATAAGCATCCTTATTTTAGCTGGAGCAGAGCTGTTTTTCCTTGTAAGGAATACAGCAGCAATAAGTTATATTACAAAGCAATCAAGACACTTCTAGGGAGCAAACATATGGGCTTGATCAAAGAACAGATCTATGCTCTGAACAAATTCACCTTTTTGCTGAATTCTGAACGATGTCATAATTCCTTACTGATATTATAAATGAATCCCTGAAATCTGATCCTCTGAAATGTTAATCTGTTCTTAGAATTCTCTTTCAAGGAGATCAGGGCGTTACGGAAACAAAAGATGGGAGAGAAAGGGGGAAAGAAAAATACTTACTACTAAGGAATGTGCTAAAATTACCCATAACTAGATGGCACACTCTACAAAATTCAGTGAAGTTTCACAAGCACTTAACGACGTATTAAATAATGTGTGTCATCAGTAGGTTCCACAGGATCTTGTCTGTTTTATTGATATCATTGTACTGTTAAGAATGACTGAGCTCCAAGGAAATGGATGGGTCTACATACACACATTTGTATTCCAAGCATAAATCTGAAAACACTCCTGGCAGTACGGCTGGGTCTAAAAAGCCAGAATATTTCTGAAAATCAAATTCACATCTAGTATCTCTTACACAAATAGAAACTAAGGGATGATCCACCTGTGCCACTAATCAAGTTGACTATTGCTTAACTAGGAAGTGGATGTTCTTTCATTCAGTCTTGAATCCATCTCCAGACTGAATGTTGTCAGTCTACACCTTCATTTTGGAAGAGTGCAAGAAAGGCAGGCAACTGTCTTATTTGATTTTCATATAGAACACGCATCAGAAGTCAGGTAGTATAAAAAAGATGCCAGAATTGCATGTGTTGTATATAAAACAAATCAGATTGGGGGGGAACCAAAGAAAAATCCCCGCCAACTAAACAAATCCCAAGATATATTCTTGAAATTTTAAGATGGGGATCTTTTTCTTTATTTTCAAATATTTTGTCTTTTCTGATTCTGTAAAGAAAAACAGTAACTTTAAAAACCCCAAATAACTGAAACTGTAACAGATTTTTACTATTTTATGATCTGGTCACTTCTCAGTGACCATAAATTCATTTGCTTAGAAGGATGGTGTGTGTCTCTCACCTTTAAAAACCAACTTATTGATATTTAAATAAATTAATTTCCCTATGAACAACTTAATTTGAGTGCTGCTATTTTCTGCAGTAATGCATTTGGCGTAGCTGTACTCCAATATTCACTTACATTAATGACTTTGGAAATCTGTTTTAAGGACAGTCAACAAAAATCTTTGCAGCTGGGTAAGCAAGTTGATATGTTTCAAAATGCAGTGGCAGGAATGATTGAGTCTGCCTGCAAGTAAAGTACTAATAATGAGTTCCTACCATAGACGTGTCTAGTCATTTGTTAAAGTTGAAGAAACTCTTTGTTGCCCTATGTAAAAGAAGGCAACCTCCTTTATAATTTCCAGCCCTCTCCTGTGGAAGGACACTTTAGAAAAGAAGTTTTCATGAATGAGACTTTTTTCTCTTTGCAATATTCTTTTTTTCTCTTTTATTTGAAGTGTGATTTTTCTAAGGATGAAGGAAGTATGACTTGCAGCAGGGTTTTTTTCCACCCAAAGGTAGGAAAGGCATCTAGACTTAATAATTTACCGAATGTCTTCAGTGCTAATTAAATCTGTTTCCCTTAAAATCCTTGAGAAAGCCTTCCAATTTACTGTCATTGAAATAGACTTTTTTTTAAAATTATCTAATTCTGAAATTTATTTTTAAATTTGCCCTCAATTGGTGTTATCATGGCGATACTATGACAAATACATCAATTTTGACAGGAACCAAACTAGGGAACCGTTTGTCTGAAAACCAAAATTATGAACAAATACTTCTGTGTGAAAAAAGCCAGACATAAGGAGCATCCTCTTTCACAATTAAGAAAATAAAAGTGTGTGCAGAGAGATCCATTGCCGAAGACCACAAAAATCAGACAGCTGCACATTTTTATTGTCAGTTTTTGTAACTTCAAATCTTCCGAGTTCACCAATGTTTCCAGTCATAGCCCTGCAAGCTCTTAAAGGGACAGAACAGTCCGATGTGATTCATTCTTTCTTAACCATCATTATAAATTCAGAGTACTAGTTCCACTCCTGTGTTTTATGCTCAGTTATTTGACTTAGTGGAGGACTCTTCAGAATGCACACAACTAGAGAAAGAAAAAGTGTGGAATTTTTTTTTTTCCTTTCTTCTCCTTTCTCAGCAGAACATTTCTAGATGGCAATGGTTAGTGCTGCCTGTGTTATCATAATTGGTGACTTTTCTGAAAACATGTTATACCCAGCAATCTACTTCCTGAGATCATTTTCTGGTCTGTATTTGTGATGTAAAGGATCTGGAATGGATGAACCGATAACAGAAATTCCTCAGCAGAACCAAACTTTGTTTTATGCTATAGTGTGGGAGAGGGATGTGTCATTTCTGTGCTCGTGTGGTCTGTGTGAGTTTATCAAAATGGTTCATTATGTAAAGTAACAAATGACTGAGGTTGTGGCACAGTCTTATGAGCATGATTAAACTGCTGTGAGGACCTAAAGTAACATACTTGCTGTTTTGTGCTAATGTAGATGGTTATGAACGTCTCTATGGCTGCCTTGGTATCCTTGCTTTGTATTTCAGTGTTGGCGAGGCAGGTCTCGGGATAGCAAGTTGTGGAGACCACTCACATTAAAGATACTCACAAGTATTAGATAAGTATATTGGGAGCCAGGCTTCTTGTGATTTTGAAAATTCTATGTGATACTGCAGAAAATTGTGATGACACATGCTGCCACTTCGCAGGATATTGTTGCAGTCCTTTGATTTTTTTTAATCTTGTTTTGTTTAAGGTGGTATCACTTACCATGAGGCTGTACATATTACTTCCCCCCCCCCCCGTCCCAAAACAAACCACAGATTAGCCAGAGATATGCCCTGCCATGACTCTGGCCGGTGCAGATGGATAGAGACAAAAGATACTCTGTGTCATCTACAGAGCTAGCTAGCTCTTTCTTTCTGGCATCCAGAAAATTTCCAGCTACAATGTAAGAAAATGTGTTGCTAGATAATTAACATCACAATACGTGACGCATTGCAGCAGGATGTTTTGTAAGGTTTATGATTTTCCTCAGAAGTAGAAAGCGTGCTGCTTCTCCAAGAAGGAGCTATGAGAGCTTCCCGCGGTGCAATTGCAGGTGAGGTGCCGGGTAGAATTCTACCTGCTATAAAAGGAGAAGTGTTTTTGTTCAGTGTTTTGTTTTTTCAGTCCTAGAAATGCCTCTTAGGATGCTGGGCTCTGTCTGTAATACAGCATAGTCCAGACAGGTGATACGGAGGCACTGTTACTGATAGAATTGTCCGGGAGCACAGAATCATAGCGTGGGGTATTTGATGATTTGTAACAAGTGACACCTATTTTGTCTTATTTTACATTCAGGGTAAGGAGATTCTGCACCTGGTTATTTACATCCCTAATTTTTGAAGATTCTACTTAGATCTGAGGGATAGTATTCAGCATGCAGTGTCACATTCATAATTAAAAGTAAAAATGTCTTTTTGCTTTATCTGGCCATTTGAAATCGGAAAGAAAAAGTATTGAAGTATTCCAGAATCCTCTGCGTTTGTAGTTTGAAAGGAACACAAATCCTGTGAACTCACTTCCATTTCTAAATAGAAAACAGCACTTTTGGTGAAAGTGAACAGCGCTTTTGTCATCTAACAATATTGAGTGTTTAGGATTCTGAGTTCTTACCTTTTTGTGATTCAGCAGGGCCTGCAGAAATCATGATGGATGGCTGAAGCACTGTCCACTCTTTCCTCCATATGTCTTGTTGATTGCATTGAGGTTCAGTTAGCACAGTCAAGGACTAGATATATAATACACTAGTATACAGCTGAACATATAGCTATGATGATGAATAGTGGGGTTTAACTTCCTTTAATAAGACAAAGGAGTGAAATCTTCCTGGCTTGTACCTATTAATTGACACTTACTGATCCAGTACAAAAGACTGCATTGCATGTGGTCTTTTCAACAACAGTCTGATTTGTCATATTGTTCAGAAAACGGATGCACTGAATTCCTACACTGCAGAAGAATGGCTTGCCAGGAGTGAACTGGAGGTCATTTACACTGGCAATGCAAATGTTGATGTATGGATGAAATGTATCCAGGTAGTATGGGAATGGTACTCTTCAGTTTAATTAAAAAAATGTGTTAACGACGCTCTGCTGCTTAAATAGTCCATGTTAATGAAAGCATTGTTGATGGTGACAATGAGGCAGTCACTCAACACTTTTTTTTCTTTTTTTTAAAATCTCAATTTTACCTGAGAAGTGAAATTTATTATTTACTAGTTGGGTTTTTTTGCCTTGTTCTGTTTTCTTTTGTTTTGTTTTCTTTATTCTACTATAGTAAAACTCAGGAACTTCATTCATGGCTGTCGTGACTCGGCCAGGACAGGGTTACTTTTGCTGGGCAGAAAGCCGCAGCTGTTCCATCCCATGCTGATGTCCTGGCCCTCCATTCGCCTGCACGCATCAGGCTGGTTCGGCCCCACTGGGCTCTGTCCATTTACCCGCACGGTATCGCTTGTTGTGTACCTTGTTTCTCTCATTTTTGTCATTGCTGTTGTTACTGTGATTGTTCCTTGTGTGTTATTGTATTAAATTGTCCTTATCTCAACTCGAAAAGGCATTTTAAAACCCTTTGTCTGAGAGGTGGGGGGACAGCAACAGCAGCCACGTGGCTCGGCTCCTGGCAAGGACTGAACCACAACAACTTTTGGTGCCCAACGTGGAGCTGAAGGGTTGAGATAAGGACAGAATCTGATCAGAGCATGTTGAAATAACTTCTGTTAGACACAATTATTTGTCTCTCTCTATATATGGTTTGAATAAAAGCATGTTCACAATGCTGGACAGTCTGTTTGCCTGGAGGTCCTGCATTGATCCTTACATCCTCTGTGTGTTAACAGTGGTGATGTTTATCACCTGTGGGAAATGTGTCAAGGGTCTCATTGTACTTTACTGGATACTGACGGCTTATGATATGATTGTGTCACTGCTGGAGGAGGCGAACTGGTACCTGTATGCGGCCTGGGTGTTTGTTAGTGGTCTCACCCCATCTATGGGTGAGCCAGGGGAAGGGACCTTCTCGGCTTTTGAGGACTTTGCCTATCCTTGGAGCATCCAAGCCAGCATGCTCTTGTTGCTGTGTTTGCTGAATGTCTGCCAGGTCCTGTTTAAGGTTATATGGTTCTTATCCAATGCTATCACCTGGAGACTTGCCCCACGGCTGGATAGTTATGAGTGGAAGGTTGTGTGGGAGGGCATGGGCAAGTGCCTGGGCCAGTGATCACCGCCAGTGTTTTGGAATTTCATTCCTGAGCAAGTGCAGGTCCTGATAAACTAGTAAAGCACTTAGAGAAGGTGTGTTGTCAACCCAGCAACTCTCAGGAGATACAGATGACTGCAATGTGTTGAGGACTTGCCCATGCCTACCGTGTCCTGCTCAGCACTATGCAGTGCCCTCAAGGGGAAGAAGAGGTCTCTGAACTTGACAACAAACTGACTGATAGTGCAGCTGAGCCAGAGAACCAGCCTGTGCTGGTAGCAGTCACCCTGATACAGGAAAAGAAATACACCCAAAAATCAGCTCATATAGTGAAGGATGAGGATGAACCAGGCTCATAGTGAGAACAGGAAGAAGAGCCAGAGGTGGTCACCCAATTGATATCCTTGAGTGAGCTGCAAGACACACGGAAGGACTGTGGCCGTCTCCCAGGCGAGCAGATTATCACCTGGCTGCTCCGATGGCTGGGATTGTGGAGCTGGTGGTTTGGAACTCGAGGGGAAGGAGGGCAAGCAACTGGGATCGTTGTCTAGGGAAGCAGGTATTGACAAGGCGATTGGGAAGCAGGCACAGACCCTCAGCCTTTGGAGGTGACTCCTGTCAAATGTAAGGGAAAGGTAGCCCTTCAAGGAGGATGTCATGTGTCAGATAAGCAAGTGGACCACCATGGATCAAGGTATTCAGTATCTGAGGGCATTAGCTGTGCTGGAGATGATTGATGGTGATCTGAATGATGAGTGGTCACATGTAGATCCAGACCAAGTTCAATGTACGCCGCCCATGTGGCGGAAATTCCTGTGAAGTGCACCACCATCATATGCCAATTCATTGGCAGTAGTGTTCTGGAGAGATGGCCAGGGACAAATGTTGGATGAAGTGGCTGGGCAGCTCCAGCAGTATGAAGGAAGCATCTCTTCTCTACATGCCTGTGTTTCAGCTGTCAAGGAGTTGTCTCAAGAGGCCCAGCAAATCAAATAGGACGTGTCCTACTCTCCATCTGCACGAGCCCAGGTCTCAGCTCTTAGAAGGAGGCAGTTCCCTTTTCAGGAGAAAGACCATGGAAGGTACACACCACAGGGCACCCTGTCATTTTACCAACGTGACCATGGAGAAGACATGAGAAGGTGGTATGGAAAACCCACTTCAATCCTAGCTGCGTGGGTATGTGAGTTGCAAGGGAAGACAATTGTGAAAAGGGAGTCCTCCAAGAAAAATGTCACCCCAGTTTCCAGTGAGAAATTTCCCCAACAGAAGAGGAGAGCTGATCTTATATCTGACCCTCTTGAGGGACCTGTAAGTTGTTCTTATGCGTAGTCAATGATTCTGATCAGGATTAGAGGGACTCTGCCTCCAGCCAGGTGGAGGAGAGGGATAATTGAATTTACTGGACTATGTGGACATGAGAGCCACAGGAATACAAGGCTCTAGTAGATACTGGTGCACAGTGCACCCTGATGCCATCGAGCTATAGAGGGGGTGAACCTTGTATCTCCAGGGTGACAGGGGGATCCCAAAAGCTGACTATTGGAAGCTGAACTAAGTCTAACTGGGAAGAACTGATGTAAACATCCTATTGTCACTGGACCAGTTGTCCCGTGCATCCTGGGCACCCTCAGGAGAGGGTACTTCAAGGACCTGAAAGGGTACTGATGGGCCTTTGGTGTAGCTGCCTTGGAGGAAACTGAACAGTTGTCCACGTTACCCATTTTCTCAGAGGACCCTTTGGTGTTGGGGTTGTTGAGGGTTGAAGACCAGCAGATGCCGATTGCCACCAAGACTGTGCACCGCCAGCAGTACCACACCGAGCGAGACTCTCTGATTCCCATCCAGCAGCTGATCTGCCAGCTAGAGAACCAGGTGATTAGCAAAACTTGTTCATAATTCAGCAGCCCAGTATGGTCAGTCCGAAAGTCTAATGGTGAACGGAGACTGACAGTGGACTCCTGTGGCCTGAATGAAGTGATGCCAGCGATGAGTGCTGCAGTGCCAGACATGCTAGAGCTCCAACAGGAACTGGAGTTGAAGGCAACCAAGTGGTACGCCATGGTCGAAAGCCATCCAGCCTGGCTTTGGATATTGCTGAGCAAGAAAGGTGGCTGAGGCTTTACCTCTAGCCTGACTCATGGATGGTGGCAAATGCCCTGTGGGGGTGGTTGCAGCAGTGGAAACAGAGC